>JSYX01000442.1:0-29327 GCA_000787465.1 Thermomucor indicae-seudaticae
TACAGTGCAAATGTATTTCAATTTCACCGTAAATCTTCGTTAAAGCATGGCGCAAATTTCACTTGAAGTTGACGCAAACACTACCAACAGAGGACGCAAAAAGTTATTCAAAAACCAGTAGTTCATTTCTTGGGACTGATCATGTGATCCGTTCTATATTTGCAAGGGTTTACCATGAAAGAGGGGGATGAAAGAAACGAAATTTTCAGGTTCCAGGTCATGCATGAAACTTTTAAAAATGGATGACGCGTCAACTAAAACTGTCAACCTTCTCTTTTCCTTCGTTTTATTTATTATTGTATGGACTTCGACTTTACTAAACCCAAGAAACGTTTTCCTTTGCGCCCTCAGGCCAAACCAGAGTACCGTCCGTGGAACCAGAAAGCTCTTGCTCGAGGTAAGCGATTTATCTTTTCTCTTTTCTTGCGCAGCACTCACTCATAGCGAAAAAAGTTCGTAATGCAACCTCGCCAGACGATGAGCTGACGTCACCTGTGGATCTGCTGACGAAACCAGACCTTAAGCTGCCTCTAATATGGACTGTCAACGACGATGATGAAGGGGAGAAGTCCTTCTCCCTCCCAAAGTCTAGCACATTCCCATCAGGACAGGGTCAGAACGAATGGAACCATCAGGATACACGTAATGGGTGGAACAACGACACTTTTCCTCAAGCACAGGGCCAGTGGGGTACCTCCCCTCCAGCAGAGGATACACGTAATGGATCGAACGGCAACACTTTTCCTCAAGCACGGGAACAGTGGGGTACCTCCCCTCCAGCAGAGGATGCACGTAATGGATGGAACAACGACACTTTTCCTCAAGCACAGGGCCAGTGGAATACCTCCCCTCCATCACAGGATAGAGGCGGTGCGGGAAACGGGTGGGATAACGGCAGTTCTTCTTTTCAGAAACAGGATGACGAGTGGGATAACAACGTTCAAGCGCAGGACGCAAGTGCTGCTGATTGGTCTTCCTGGGAACCCAACCGTCTGGAACAAGAAGGATCTAACAAAGATCAGTGTGCATTGGATGATGATCTTGTGGCTGTTGAGAAACCAACCACCACCACCTTGGTTGACACTGGGGATCTCTGGGAGGACAGTCATCCAGAAGAGAGAGGTAAGTATTACATTGTATTCTGGTAAAGCATTTGACATATGCAATTCATTGTGTGCCTTAGTGCAAAGCAAGCCTTCTGCGATTATGGAAGATCTATGGAGCTTTAACGATCTTCCTGTTCAGTCTCCCAAATCGCCAACGGAGGAGGAGGACTCGGATAAAAAACAAGCTGAAGAGTACTTTTGGAGCGCGGACGAAGGCGAGAATGCTGAACCCTCCAGAGAACCCACTCAAGAAGTACTGGACGCGTCTGGCCGCGACAACAATGATGATGAGGTCAAGTCACCCGGAACGTGCGGCGATTGGTCAGTTAATTCATTGGTGAGCGACTGGACCCAATTTCAGCAAGCGTTGAAGCAAGCGCAAGCTGCAAAGGAGGGGGCGAGAGATTTTCAGGAACAAGGTGGCCTTGTCCGTTCTTCTGCGCCGGGTTCAACGAAATCGAGCAGCACGAGCAGCACAACAAGGGCGAGGCGTTATACGAGGGAGCAACTCTTGTTGCTTGATCCTCATGGAGACAGCGCTTTAGGAAGTCAGGCTGCACGCACTATCGATAAACAAATGAAAAATAATATCAAGGAGAGCAACAACATTTCTGTTACAAATGCCGACACATGGTAAGTAAATCAGCCGGTCTGATACTCATATACTAACCGACTGACTGACTGACTGACTTACTTAGTATCAATCCACTCATTGAAACTGATGCGTATCTCGTTCCCATTCGTTTCCCCAGACAGCCCCCAAGCACAGGCGACCGAGGTTTTACACCAGGAATCAGTCCACCCAAGCAAATACGTTCCATTCCCGTCTATGCTCTACTATAAATGACCCCCGTTTCAAATTTTACCCCAGTAATGGCTACTATACACATATGACCCCTACCCACAAATCTGCGTATGATTGATTCCCACTTACTGTAAACTTGGCATGCAATCTTTATTATTATGCTTGGCAGTAAATATATATATATATATATATATATATATCATGGCGCAATAGCGGTCTGCTAACCGTTTGCTGTATTATTATTCTTATTATTTTGGGGCATTCGTCCATCCAACTCTTTCTGTAAACGACGCCATTTGCCATCTTTTTGGCTGCGAATGATTTCCTTCCCATCATAATCATCGATGCTATCACGTTTACCTTGGCGCAAAACCTGTTTCGTTGTCCAATACATCCATAGCAAGCTCCCTGGCGGCCCGAGTTTCTCCATTTGTTCTTTTTCCTGCTGCTTCTTTTGTTCAATCGTGGGAGGAGAAAGAGCTAGATACGGTACAGCAACAGAAGGATCAGGGTATCGCGGTGTTGTTGTTGTTGTTGAAGGCTGTTCTTCAGTGTCGTTTCGTCGGCGGTAAAACATGGGATTGATGCTGACCTTACTGCTACTTGATCTTGGATATCGACCAGGTTCCTGCTTCATAAAGGCAGGGCCACCCATAATATCTTCCTTTTCACGAAGTGTCATTTCCTGGTAGCGTGTTGCTTGCTGCCATGCCGCATCTATCTCCATACTCTCCTCCTTGACCACCTCAGTTTTTGCTTCTTCTTGTTGTTCAGGTTGTTGTTGCTGTACGGCTGTCCTCTCCGTAATGCTAGACATAATGTATCGGCATATCTACCATCAACTTTTTTTAGCCCAATTGTGTCAAGATACGTCTATTAATGACTAACCTTTTTGTGCATATCTGAGTCCTGGCTAAATCGTTTACCAACAAGATAGAGAGCCACTAGCAATCTCTTTGCAATTAATCTACACAATTTCTTGTTAACAAACTGCTATCGTTCCCTTTTTTAGATCTTCTTTCTTTACCTGCTATCATCTTTTGTCATGACCATCCTTGTCAATCGACTCTTTGTTGTACCCGACAAAACACCAGCTGCTTCATGAATCAACTAGGGGAAAAATATGAATGTCATGTTGTCTAAAAGATGAAAGGCGGCGGCATCATACCGTATCCGCGTCTGCTATGACAGCATTGACGGATTGAATCGTATCATTCACCAGGGCCTGCCTGAGTCGAGCAAGAACTTGCGAGAGATGACTAGTCAAGAGCTGTAAATGTGGTCAGAAAATTAAGTACCAATAATAATAACCAAAAGGCAATCTTACTTGTTCAAAACCCAGGCCATTCTCCAGGGGCTTCCCATTCACAACGTCCAGCGCTAGGTCAGCAATGGGTTGGTCGTCCAAGGTGACCGGAAATCGATCCGTACCGTGGGCATCACGGAAACAGGTATGCCATCGTGCCGTTCTTTCAAGACCCTTGGTCGTGTAAGCCAAGTCAATACTCTCAGTCTGCGACGACGTCGACTTGCGTCGACTACTACTACTGGGAAGTAGCTGCTGCGTAGAGCTACTACTAAAGGCGAGCAACGTCGCCAAGGATATTTCGGGAGAATAGCGCAACGGGTCAAATAAGATGGTTGCTGTGGCATCCATTTGCTGCATACTTTCCACTGTGTTGGGTAAAATAAAGGTCTTTTCGAAAAAGTCCTATCATCCAGCTGTCAGTACACAAATCATATTGGCGTAAAGCCGAAAGAGAGAGAGAGAGAGCTCACCTGGGCTGACAGCATAGCATCAGATGTTGCGGAAGAAGAGTAGTAGTCTTCTTGTTCAGTCTTTACTTCAACTTTTACTGGATCAAAAACTTTTGTCGCGAGTTCATCATCCAACTTGCTATCAAGACAATGCAAGAAGATGTGCCCTGTAGCAAGCAAACCCGCCATAAGGAAACCTTGTCACGTTCTCTTTTCGTACGATTTACCCTTTTCCGCCATGAGCGTGTGGGTCCATTTCTTGGAGTCTTGGTACGCCTCCGGTGTTAGCAGATAGGAAACGCTACCTGTATATATAGGGTTCATATGTTTGCCTTTCCTGCCAATGACAATCCTTCGGTTTACCTCTCATGGTCATTGTCAAGTAGACTTCAGTCGGCGCATCTAGAACCTTTTCTTGGTTTATGAGTAGCCATGTTTCACTATTTCCGGTGTGGAGACCTTACATTGACTGCAGTTGCCGGATGCATACATGTACACCACGGAATATCTACCAAGTCGCGTTAGGTCGGCTATCAGTTAACCAAAATAGGCTACTCTATACCTGCGGCGGCTCTCTTGCTTCGCTTGACGTAGAGTATTTCACGGACGCGGCCTGCAAGGAACCGAGGATCATGGATTGGCAGGTCCAGTTCCTCCTCCGAATTCGATGATCGATGTTCAGGTTCGTTCACATAATACAATGCCACCGTTTGCGTTGTCACAGCTTGGTCATTGTCGGTTCTCCGCTAGTACCCTATTAGAATTTCTGGACGATGGTGATGATGGGGGGCGCGTGGGCAAGAACTCACATTCATTGGGATATTAGATATCTTTAGGATATGTAGATTATAGTACAGTTGAGCCATATGCCGCATAGCGTATAAAAGGTCGTCTTGACCATTCGGTATATCTCGAACAGAAACAGTGATAGAAGGAGACACCTGAAATTCTGCGAGGTTACTGGGAGCAGATATGTTTGCAAGTGTGAGTAGCAAGTACCTCGTATCGATGGACGTTACTGGACGGTTGTATTGGCTGTAAGCACAGGCGAAGAATGTCAAGCTGAACATGCTCATACCTAAACACGATAGGATCAGTTTGCGAATTCAAAGAATTTTGGTGGGTAGGGGAAACACATGCGTCCTTTTCGCTTTCTTGCATGCAATATCGACCATGGCTCTCAGATCTCGCGTAGGATCCTCTTGATTATTCCGAAACCTTGAATGAATGGCAGTTAGATTCATCTTTTCGGATGAGAATTGTATCCATACATGTATCGCGTTTCATCTTGCTGTTTCTGCAATGCTAGGACGATGACACGACATTTCAGAGTAGGATGGCGTAAATTCACTGGGATATTGAGCAACTGGTCCAAGGCTTGTTGCATCCGGTCAGTGTTGGTGGTTGTCCGAGGTTGTATCTTTGTAAAGTCATCTGCCATCTAAAGAGATTCTTCGATTGATAGAGAATCCTCCTTCTTTCCCTTGCGGTATATATATACCTGAGCTGTGCTTTTCGAAGAAACACGCGTTGGTGTCTCTCCTGCAACCATGACGGTCAACTATATCACAAAATCCAGTTTATATATTCGTATACTGACTCATGGACCATATTCTGCATACCCTTTGTTTCTTTGGGAAGCCTAGATCTCGCACAATGCGACAGAATTCCAGAGTGCTGCTGACCATGCATGACCACCAAGGTAATGGCGGCAATTGATCTGACCCCCCCGATGAGTATCAGATCAGGGCATCCAGGCTTCTTTAGGTTGTCTTACGTGTTATAGCAATGCGTGGGTCATGTTTAGGTGTCGTGACATTAAAGGCAAACGGATGTCCATCCAGAACAATGAAGGTTATGGGTTCTGCCATGTCTGAGAAGCCCAGTTTTCTTCCTGCGGGGTCTACCAAAATGCAGGTTCTCGCCTGGATATAGGCTAAATCAGGATATGCTGACCTTCTCAAATTTGACGTTCGAAAGGGATCAGGCCAAGCAGCAAAACGCAGATAATGAAGGACTCTGACTTGAATAACCAGTGGACGTGTACTCCAAATGTTGGACTACTACAACTGAACGGTATAAAGCAGATGCAGATAAGTACTTTATGTTCATTTAAGAAATGAGAGAAAATGACAAGGGGAAATAAAAGTATGGTACATGTTTGAAAGGGAAAAAAGTGGTAAATAAAGTCGCGCGGATGCTGGTGGTTACTTTTAGAGTGTCGTCGAGCTAAGAGGTTCTGCTCTCACTTGACTAAAATCGATTTCTGCGTCTTTTTCTTGATCTATAAGGCCAACAGTACAACTATATATATACGGTTAAATAAGTTGATATATAAATACCCTGCAAGTAAAAGACATACATGCTGTCGCCACGAACAAGATATAGTCCTAACGGCACAATTTCCGTTCCTTCGGTCGAAAATACGCGTTCTTTACAGGTCTCCAAAATCACATTGGCAGTCTGATCTGTTCCTCTCAGGGTTCCCTAATTTCGCAAGTTCTTGAGTTTCAATGCCCACGCAGCTGCAAAATAATAAAGCATGGCGGCATACCACAAGTACACGTCCATCGAGCGTGACCACTAACACTGATTCTACAAAAGTAATGACAAAAGTTTATGAGTGTCGCAATGTATTTCACTCTGATTCCGACATCAATTTACGGTTGACGTAAGGTTGTAACAAGCTCATTATTATGTTGCTCCACAAAAGAACAGCGTAACTCAACACTGCAACGAGTCGAAAGCGCGAAAATTGTGACGGCCAATCAAAATCGCTCTGAAGCTCAAAGGACAGGATTGCAATCAGGATGTTCTAAAAGCACGCAGTGGCAATAATGAAATGGATGCCTCTCGGACCGTTCGAGATAGTTTAAAGCTTATAGCGATAGCCATATGACAATAAAGTATAATCAGCCCGTTTTGTGTCACTATTTAGATTGGAAGTGATGTTTAATCGAAGCTGGCCTTGAAGACGATAGCCAAAGCGTCGCAAAACTCAATTGCTGATTGTTATAATGTAGTCTTAATTGCACATATTTGACCAATAAAACACATTTAGCATCATGGACATTGCTCGATTGATGTTCGTCACGAGCGAAGACCGTCCGAAAGCAGTTCAGGCTTCTTATGTCTAATTTCGTTTAATGGTTTGTTCCCAGCCATCATGGAGAGAAAAACGAAGACCTCATAGTTATTGCTGTTTACTGGGCAAACTCAGTTTGATTACAGTGCATAAGCCGATACACCAGAAAAACTAGACGAATGACGTTCGTAATCTGACGACACTTCATGTGTGATTATCAAACGAGCATAACGTCTCACGTCAAGTAAAAAGCGAGATGGATGTTTCAGTCGCACAGATTCCCCTTTCATTAATGGCAGCGCCGTTGAAAAAGTTATTCCGTAGATATCCTAATCCGTTACTGCACTTATAAAGTTGTTCAAAAATACGTGTCGAACCCATCGAACCGCCCATGGCTTTTTTAACCTTATAATCATGAGTTTCAAAGCCGAGACAGCGCCGTACTGGTTGGCTCTTACCTGGAGGCACTACAGATAATCAACAAGCAGAAAGTGGACACAAATTTGACTTTTCTGCTTGGAGCTTCCATGACCTCTTTTTCTAAACCTTACCAGTTTTTTTTCTCGCTATATGGGTGACTCATAGCATCTTCGCCAGCTCTTACAGGTCTACCGGTAAGTATATATCGATTCTCATCCCTTGGAAAGTGGGAATAACCGCCGGTTTCCGCTGTAGAAACTCCCCTGTCTGCTGCAGTGAGGCTCTACACGGCATGTTAAATAATGATGCTGGAAGTAGGGTTAACTTAACTTTTCTGCAACTCAATTTCCATATTCTCTCTTTTCTGCACCTCATCCCTCTTCTTATTCGTGCCGCATTCTTGGGAGGGCGATTTCCTATCCAAGAATGTTAGTGTCATGTCCTCAGAAAATAGATACCAAGTTTTTACCTTTTCCTTAAAGCGTAGTTGTTGCTTGGGCGTCAATATTCGACGCCCGGCCTTCTGCGAGGTAAAACAAGCGGAAACGGAGACGGGCAGCGACAGGTAAAGATATTCCTGCCGGACGCTCGGAGCTCCTGGTTGCGATGCCATGTGTCCCAAGACTTGACAGAGAAGGTAGCGAACTCGAACTTTTGTACCGTCAGTTGTGCAGTATATTCGCGGCAAACATGCGTCAAAAACCAAGCAGAAAGTATTGTAATATCATCGATTCTGAAGCGTCAAGATCCGTAGCAGTGAGAGAGCAATTCTGCCAACAGTTGTCAAGAAGCGAGGTTAAATTCATGCATTACACAGACCGGCTTATTTCTGCATCCTCCCAATGAACATTATGACTATGCTCGAAAAAATATTCTCGTGGTTCACTGAAATCAGTCTCAGGGAACAGAAATGTCTTAATGCTTTTGTTCTCACACAGTGGCCTTGCGACGACACGAAATATCTGTCTTTGATTACCAACGGCCTCCCTGGATTGCATGCTTTTCCGAGATAGATGAGTAACGATACATGTGCTTTGAGGATTTGACGAACAAAATTTGTGGGATTTTGAGCGCCGTTAGTCGACTCTGACAAATTTCCTGACATCGGTTTGGAAAGGTCGGCACGTATAGACGGGGCGACACAACAAGTATGCACTTGTAGTTTGTAGATGTCTATTCAGCTTCACTCACCAGTGTTCTGATTCAGCTTCTGTGTATCCGTATTTGTCTTCTTTCCAACTGCTAAGCTTGGCAGTTTAACAGGCAGAA
Organism: Thermomucor indicae-seudaticae; assembly: GCA_000787465.1. Taxonomy (NCBI): domain Eukaryota; kingdom Fungi; phylum Mucoromycota; class Mucoromycetes; order Mucorales; family Lichtheimiaceae; genus Thermomucor; species Thermomucor indicae-seudaticae. Next base: position 8,444 of record JSYX01000442.1, read on the forward strand.
ATGGGAGAATACAGTACATGTCTTTATCCAAACCGGTGTATTTCAACGGCATCCTCATTGGTACATACCCTTCCACGCAAGGTAGGGTTTAAGCCCAACAAAAACACGCCTTCGTCCCTAGCACAAAGAAAACTGTATACAATTGCCCTTTATTCCACAATCTTGTGGGAATAAACAGCGCAGAGAAGAGTGTGCTTGGCGCAAACATGCAATGCGAATTGGTATGCTTCTGCTGCTAAACGAAATTGATGGTTGGCACAAATCAACTCTCTCTTTTTGTGCAAAAGGAGCTGCATAAACCGAAGACACACGGTAAAAACCAACATTAAACGCCATTCTTCTTGATAGGCTAAGCATAGGACAAAGAGACAGCGCTGTCGTATTGGAAACAGACCAACGGCCATGGCACATCATTTCTTCAATAATAGGCGACAAAAATAAGTGGGCAATTTCGCATTAGCACGGAGACATATTCCCGGAAATCCTTCCGTGACCAAATACAGCCTTTTAATGTTTGCCTCTGCACCCGGTATGTATTGTTTTCGTACAAAACGCTATGGTCATGTGGATGTAATATTATCGCTATTCTATGGATGGACACTCAGTCAATCTCCATCAAGAGCCTTCACTATTCGACTGGTAACAGCCAAATAGTCTGATATGCGTTAATGACGCCTTCCTTGAGAAATTAACCAACTTGAAGCCCGGTGACGAAAATATGTTTCCTGATCACAAACGTTACTAGTACGGAACAGTCAATGGATGCTGCACAGTCTACAGTACACGACTGAAGGCCTCTGGAATAGTCGATTAGGAGCTGTATGCCACAAAGACAGTGCTCATTAAATGAGTTAAGTGAAAAGAAAACGCGACTGATCCGTCGAATACGTTTCGGCTCAAGATTCGCTAATTTGCGCAATGGATCTCTTAAGCTTGTATCGGGATGGTCGACCCTGGAGCGCCGTTTACTACTGTCTGGCAATCGTACTTTGGAATCGTCTGCATCGTCCTTCTGCATCTGCTATTTTCAGTCTGAATTGCTTGCTTTGTTTGCTTGCAGAACAGGAAAAAGAGGAGTATGTTAGTTTAGGTTTCAAAAGCGGCCTTTCATTACTTGCCAAGTTTGGGTTCACTGTGTGTGCAAGGAAAAGAAACAAAAGCTTTATTTTGTCACCTTTTAAACCTCTGTCTCCATATCTTTATTCTCTCTGCAAAGAAATACGACAAGACAATACATTTCCAGGGAATTCATTGATCAATTTCGCTCGTGATCTTGCAAGCATGGACACAACGGACTTTGGGCAACTTGGTTGAATTCGCTTGATGACGGGCTGATATTCATCGGGAAAGCTGAGTTCACGCGAGATGCTAAGGATGACAAGGTGAGTTTGAAAGAGTTTATCACTACAAGAGTGATAGAGATATTATCATTTTCTTTCTTGGATTAAAGGAGGAGAGGGAGGCCAGCATCCGCGCAAGTATGAAGAAAACGAATGTGATGGGGGATTAAAAAATAATAAAGAAAGAAAAGCAATGAATAGGGGAAACCTTCATACAGGGCATGATGGCCGACCTGTAGTAACTTCTCGTAATGGCAGTGCTGCCCGAAGCCGCGCTCTGGCGGACCACACAAGTATATAGGACACTGGAAAACGAAACATAAAAGGATTCAAAATGACCAAGTTATAAGAAATATCCAATAAAAGTGTGGAGAGATTGTGGAAAGTACAAAGAGGCCAAAACCCAAGTGTCCCATAACCCATGCTTCCCAATCGCTGTCAGCCGGGGCGAGACCACTAGACATCCGATTAAAGAGACAAGATGTGCCCGAAGAAGGTGCCTTTTTACATTCAACGAGTGGCCCCTTGAGTCATGTGAGTCATTCTTGCATTCCAATAGCCACCAGTGCTTGGCCTTATTTATGTGCTGCATAAATGAAATCTTTCGCTAAAGCTACAAATCTTTTCAATTTTCCAGATATTGCTTATGCTAATCCAGTAACTGTTGGCGTAAGTTTATTGGCAGGATCAGAATATAAAATACTTGAGTTCTGATCCTTCTGCGAGCTGCGTTCGCTGCCTATATGTATGTCTTTTATCAAGAAGTCTTAAAAGCTTTGCTAAGTACAAGGGGTTTCGACGGAGAATGACTAAAGTGTCAAGGTTACAGCACGCATTTCTTTTCAATTTTCCTGATATTGCTCATACTAATCCAGAAACTGTTGGCTTATGTTTGTTACTCCGATCAGAATACAATGTATTACGACTTCTGACCTTTCTGCTGCCTATACGTACGTCTTTCATTAAGAAGTCTTAAATGGTTTGCAAAATACAAGGGGGTTCGACGGGGGATGACCGAAGTGACCAGGTGCTAGCATGCATTTGTTTCCATGGTCATACGGATGCGTGTTTCCATGGTCATATGGCGTGCAATTCCGCGGAGCAACATGCAGACCAAATCGTTCCGCCGGAAGTACGACCGTTGCCCTCGGCTGCTGTGAGAAGTCAATAAACAGCGCGAAGCACAATCGGAACCAGGTCCGAAGGTCCGTTGATTTTCAGTTCCGGTTCAGCAACAACAAAAGACACTACAGTCTGCGATTTCTCACAATTCGGCAGCATAAGGCTATTTGCGACGACTCTCTCAACTGCAAAATGGTAAGGAGAAGCCTTCTCTAACCTTGCAACTTGGCAGCAATGGCTATTTACCACATTGCAATTTTCCCCATCAACTTCCTATTCGGGATGATGAGAGGCCATCGCTAAATGGACTGCTCGAATGTGTAGTACCCACTATTAATAACAATAATAATAAATAATATGATGCTCCTAATATTATCATGCTATGTCTGGAGTGTCTTGTACATTCTTCGTTGTGTCTTGATCTGTTAGGATATCCCATCATTCGCTCTCGGTATTTCATACCCCGTTTTCTGTCTCGGGCGAATTTGCCGCGTTGTTCCACATAAAGCGGGATGGAGCAGGTCTTCAGTAAACGATCGCTGGCGTGGACAGGAATTGTATTGTTCACAGTATTGGTTGCGACTCAAGTCTTTTCAAACACTCAGTTTGTGATTTCAGTTCATGATGTACCTGAAGCGACACCTGAACAGCAACAGCAACCGAACCTGGAGGCGGATGCTGCTCGTTATACTCGGAACTACAGTACTTTATGGCAATACCTTGTCTCACTTTCGGTCATCTACCTCGTCCTAGCAATATTATCACATCAACAGCCGCCGGCAAAAGGGCCCTGGTGCCGCGTGCGTTATATACTAAACTACGAGGTCGCCATCCTGAATGCCAACCTGAGTCTTGCCACAGTAATTCAGGTCGCTGGATTAGCTTTGCTCAACATGATTCACTTGATGCGGAAACGTGTCATTGCTGACCAGGGAGGGCGAAGCTTGTTCCATCAAGAATACAGCAACAGGGCAGCCCAGCTAGCGGTTTGCAACATGGCCGTTGCAGTTGCTTTTGCGGCACAAGGATCCACCTTGTGGCAGTGGCGAGATCGACGCTTGTTTGATCAGCCAATGTCTTGGCACGCTTGGTTCGCACGGTTTGCTGGCGTGTTTGCTCTTTATCACGGATGCTATCAGTTGCTGCGCAATTATCCGCGTCAGGGATACGATTTCTTGCTTACCATTGGATCTAACGTGCGGTACGCGACGGGCACGGGCATGCTGATTGCGGCGGCAACGCTTGTGCTTTTCTCTCATCCACTTGTCAGAACCTATTCTTATCGTCTCTTTCGGATCTCCCATATTGCGTCCTTCTTCGGTCTGGTGTTGTTGGGCTGCTGGCATCATTGGGCGTTTACCGTGTTTTATGTAACGACGTTGTTTGTTTGGTGTGTTGACCAGTGGCACCATCGCGCGATCCCAGCCAAAGTCATCCAGCTAAGGTCGTTGCCAGGTCGAGTAAGCCAGCTCGTCATCGAAACAACTTACTCTATCGCTACTACCGTGAGACCGGGCCAGTTTGTGTTTGTTTCCTTTTCAGACTCTTGGTGGAAGAGTCGATTAGACTCGCATCCGTTTTCAATATGCCGTGCTCAGCGAGTTGGTAAGCCAAAGGATGTTTGTATGTCTCACAAATATTAACTAGAAGAGTGCAGAGACTTCAGAGTCGTCTGCCAGTGTCATTCTTACCTTTTATGTCAAGGCATCAGGCAGATCAACTTCTGCATTATATGAACTGGCTCGATCGTCTTTGGAAACTGAAAAGATACATACCATGCGTGTCAGCGTACCGATCGGCAATCCGTCAGTGGATAGAAGCGGTCGAGGCTATGGAGACTTTCCTGTCGTTGTGCTTGTCGCTGAAGGGATAGGTATCACGCCATGGATTGCAGTGCTTCACGACTTGAGCCAGTGCAAGACACGTCCAGTAGAAGTCATTGTATTCTGGAGTGTCCGTGATTATGGTAAGATAAGTTGGACATGATCAGTCCACATGCAGAAACTGATTTCTTTTGGGCGATCTAGATATGCTGGAGTCATTCCTACCCGAATTTCAGGATTCGTTGAGCCAAGTCTGCGGTAGCAACCTTCATGTTTTTTTGACTCGGAGACAGGATTCAGACATCGAAGATCCTTTATTATCCCCTATGGGCGGTGTGCAGATCACGAAAGGCAGGCCTAACTATGCAACATTGCTAGAAGACGTTAGAGTTCGGCATCCGAGTACAGATGTTGTGTTGGGCATTTGTGCCCATAATGAGACTATCCGGCTTTGCTCCAACGTTGCAAGAAGCGCTCGTTACAGCAATGGTCAATCCATGTGGACATTACGTTGTGAGCGATTTGAATTCTAGATGTATATCCATCCATGTATATAGAAAGCAACTTATACCCTTCATTAATCTAGTTTATACAGTATTCATCGTAATACACATTACACTGCATACAAAGTAGAACGTGATGTTGTCATCAAATGATATCGGCTGCTGCTACGTGGAGCAGGGACAAAAACATCTGTGTAGTCTTCTGCTTCTATTCCATTTGTCAGTGGAACCATGTATGGCGTACGGAAAACGCAAATAGCGTTTTAACCAAAAGATCTACACATGATACTTGGCTGACGACCACTCACCAAAAGGACGCCCACCTTGAAGATACATACTGAGATGGTGTCCCAAGCGTGCAACCTGTGGATAAAACGCGATGGCGCGCTCAAGCCTCGGTGGTTTACCGATATTGTATCCATAAACACACGCCAGCATAATATGTGGCATGCAAATGGGAAACCTTTGATGCATGCGCCTACTGTAGGTAGTCGTGAATACGACCCCTTGACCACGACTTCTTGCACCGAGCTGGTTCCAGATGATGGGCCAAACTGCTCAAGTACACGACGTTCTCCGTTTTCTGCTTGTTCATGACAAGCCCCGTCAGCGCCGACGTACGTCAAGCAGGTGAGGTCCCGTCAAGAGCTGTAGACTTTAGCGAAAAAAAAAGATATTCTAGGCTTATGAAACAGCGGTCCACTATTTGCCGTTGCTGAGCTATCACAATTACACCTCATTCTGTAACTGCCAGTATCGGGAGCTTTTATGCACGGAAAAGATATTGCCTATTGCTACTATTTACAGCTCGAATTCATCATAAGAGAAGGATAAGAAGGCATACACAGGGAACGGAAGGGCCGGGAAACCGGGCTGTTAGGAAGAAAGGGCTAAAAATATATGAATATCTTTACAAGGGAGCATATGGCGTATTTGCGAGAGCAAAAATGGGCAAGCAAAAAGGGACAGATTAGGAGGAGTGCTTTCGTCTTATGTGTTGCTGCAGAATCCTAGGTGATCGATATACTTTGGAACAGAGTGAACAGTGAACTACTTCTCGCTTCGGGTTTAAGTTGCAGTGATATCGTTCGTGCTCAGTAACGGCGCAGCGCTGAGTAAACCAAGTGGAACAATATCGACATTGCGCTTGTTTTGGTTCGCGATCAGGATTCTTCTCGCAGGCGATCTGTTCATGGACTTTAATACTGGCGCGTACTGAAAACCAAGTGGAGCAATATCGACACTGCACTTGTTCTGGTTCGCGATCAGGATTCTTCTCGCAGGCGGTCTGTTCATGGCGTTGAGCCCGGCAGGGCAGAGTAAACTGCTTCCCGCAGTACGAACATGGTATGTGCTCGATTTTGCGTTCTGGATTCAAACGGCAAGTGACTCGTTCATGTCGGAGAGCAGACGCGTGCGATGTACATTGCTTTCCGCAATGCCGACATGTTGCTTGCCTAATGCTAATGGAAAAGGTAAATCGTTGAGTGGGAACCAAACAAGAGATTTGCAGTGTGGGCTGCTGACACTTACCGGTCAACGGTTCGCTTTGTCTTCGTCATGAAGAATACTCAAACAATAAAACATCATTTTTGATGCTGCCTGAACCGTCATTTATTCCTTTCGACTGTATTTCTACCGCCAATAACGAGACAAACGGCACAGTACATGTAATGACGGCAACTATAGGGATAATCTGACTCGAGTACAGCCGACTCATTGCTGCAAGTTCAGAACGACCACCTCCATCCGACGTAGGACCTTTTGCCCAGTGGAACACCTTCAGCTGCGCAATTGTCTTGTACAGTAAGCGCTCGATTCAGTGCTCGCTCCTTGGAACTCAAAAACTGATCACTAAATCGAAATATCACCGAATCGAACTTGAGTTCAGCTTACATATCTGCACTATGTCCATGGCTTATCCATCAATCTTAGCCCCGCCCTTAGTAGGACCCAATGTAAAGAAAATGTGTATTCAGGTCAAATATCATAGAAGCTCTTAATTTTGTAAAATTACAGTAAACAGTAAATTTCGCACTGCAGGAAGAGTTATACGGGCCTTCTCAGCAGACCAGTCCGCCTGAGAGGGCCACCTGCTACTAAGATAACAGAAAGCGCGAGCACAAAGCCTCTTATACTCTTTGACTGGGAGATAGTGCATAATAAGCGACGATGTCGTAAAGCGTGATCTAGATCTCAGTTACGAACAAACTTTGGGATTATTCGTAGTAAGACAGATCCAAGAGACTATCGATACGGTTCGAAAATGTCAGCAGTAAGACCGGTAAGCCCGAAGTTTAGTACAATGTTTTCCTTTTTGCTCATAAACCAAACGTACACAGTATTTGATAGTTGCCGCAGCTTCAAAGAGGGTACACTAGTAGCCATTGAGCAAGCATTAAACGAAGATAAAGGTGAACGGAGGCCTATCGACCAAAACTAAAGAGGAACTGTCCAAATGCTCGTAGCCCAAAGGTAACTGAAAGCTGCATATACCAGCTACGCTCGTGAATATTCAAAACGTAGTGAAATAGGCGAAACGCTCAAACGAGCCCAGAAATGAAGTCATGATTGGCTTCCGATTTAATGATATCATATGAAGGTGATCATTAAATCGAAATATCACTAAATCGAGCGCTTACTGTATAGACCGTGAGCCGAAATTGCTAGCAAAGAGAAAGGAGATGAAACGAAAATGCTAGTTGTTGGGATCTTTATTATAGATTAAAATAGCATGCATGCATGCATATATACAAGCCATTTTCCTTCCTTTTTTAAAAGAGAGCGATACGTTCATTAGCGCAGTGGCTCTCAAATGGAACCAAGACAGCTGCGGATTTCTTAACCATAGTGTTGGCAAGGACACACCGTGGAATCAGACCGATTTCGGAAAACACTCTCAGGATCTTTTTCTTTCTTTCTTTCTTTCTTTCTCTCTCTCTCTCTCTATATATATATATATATTAGCCCAAAAGTGCAGTAATGCTGTCAGCAATACTGGCCGTCAAGCATCCAACTGTTTTGATCATCAGTCTATTGCTCGTGGACCAGCCAAACAGGACCGCTTTCTCCGAAAATGCCTCACCTCCTGACTAGCTGCGGAATTGATCCCGCAAAGGGTTGTCAGCTCAAAAATTTTTGGGACATTCTGCGAAAAAACGTGATAAGCTCACGTATACCAAATAAAAAGCTATAAACAGACACCCTTATTACAGTCCATTCCCATACATGTCTTCTTCCTTTTTTCACAAAACACTTATGACTCTTGATCATATCTTCGACTCTCGTATTCATACCGTGTCTTGTTGACCGTGTCTCAAACTAGACCTTGTCATTACATATCGGTCACCAACACTCGAAATCCTCGACGCTGCAACATCTTCTTGCTAAACACTTGATCATATGTTCGACTCCTGTGCCCGTATCGTGTCTTGTTGGACGCGTCTCAAACTAATCTCTGTCACTATATATCTCACAACACTCGAACACAGCAACACCCCTTTGGTCTCTTGCTGGTTCTCCTATCTCTGAGTTTGCTTCCGGTCCGTTCGTATTGGCGCATGTCGCTCGCTCTCCCTGGCGTATGGACCTTTTCGTGGTTGACCTACCAGGCTTTCGGCATTTTTACAGTGCCCCCTCGATAAAGTGATCACTTTATCGAGCGGACACTGTATCCTGTTATGAATCCTCTCCCCGAACTTCATCTCTGTGTTGTTCCTGCTGGGTTACATGTGGGCTTGGTCCTTTGGCTGCTGATGCTCTTTATACCAGAAACTCGCAAAGAACCCTTAGACTGCTGAATCCGCCGCTCCTTTCCTCTTGACTCCTTTCACGGCGGTGAAGTCAATAGGCTCCAAGCAGTGTTCAGATGGCATCTTAGTCCAAGAAGGAAAAAAAAGATAATGAGGATGCAAAACGTGCCTAGCAATCATAACATGACCGGAAGAAGCGCAAATTATAAGGACAGCGTTGCCGCCGAGGTTTCTATTATTAGCCCACAATCTGACCCCAAGTGTTATTCAAAGACTGCATTGCCCAGTTTGCATTCTGTACGGCTTCGGTCCTTGAATCCATCTGCTCCTCCTGCTTCTTTTCGCGCCAGAAGGCCAAGTCTTGCATCACATGTCCCTTGACGACCGTTGTGTAAATCCAGGTAAAACAGAGCATGAGAAACGAGCCCAGTCCGAATATGATGTATCCTGCATTCTCGGCGTTCGAGACATTGGCATTCGTAAGGATAATAATGAGCTTGACAAAGAAACCTATAATGAGCATCAGACCCCAAGCGAACGTCATGACCCGCATATCTCGTCGGAATCGCGCCAAATGTGTATACATCCAGTCCAGTTTCTCGGCCTTGGACATCCTTTGCGCATTCACCAAACGCTCGTCGTCCCGTTGCTGAAGCGCCGGGTCTTCCTCGGTGCGAGGCATGATTTGATTGGTCACCTGGAACACCAGTGGCCTCAGTTCAAAGGAACCGATCCGGATGGGGATAATGGAGATGACGCAAAATAGACCCACAAGGAGCGGGACGATGCCCTCACAGATGGCCTGGACTTGGCCTGATGGTTGTGCAATGGACTATATACAGAGAGCACAGTTAGTTAACTAACCAACTAATGATAAAGGAGTAAGCGTTTTTTTTTGCGCGTTACCAGAATGCCCGATATGAGGAAACTGATACCGGAGACCAAACCCAGTGGATCAAACTGCTTCTCTCGTATCATGCGCCTAATAATAAACACAATGTAAATGGGGATGTATGGAGCTGATAAGAACTATAATTTACAGAATGACGATAGCAAGTGGAGGGCAGGACGCCACGATCATTGCCAGAACCTGGCCGATATAGGGTCTCAAGACATGGTATAACAGGATGGGTAAACCGACGGACCATAGTATTGCAAGAATGAAGTTCAATATTGGACGGCCGCGTATGAATTCGAAACTGAAAATATCTTGCAGGGTCCCCAAATCCATTGGAAGATCCGGGTTTTGCTCTCCCGGCGCGTACTTGTTCAGGGGTCGTTGCTCACCACCATCATTGTCATTCGCATTGCCATTACTGTCAGGGTTGTCTTCATATGCATTGACCGGGTAATTCGTAGCGCTGGAGTAACCGCCATTATCGTCGTAGCAGTTTTGTTGCTGTGGTGTATACGCTGCAGGGCCTTGGCTGTTGATTCCGGTATCAGATTTCCGCGACCAGAATGGCATGTTGGGAAGGCGAGGAGCAAACAAATTCACATTACAGGAAACAGTAAACTCGATTCTTCGGGAAACACTTCCGGGGACCCTCTCTTGTTTTCGGGACGATTATTTTGCCGTAGTTATTGTTTCTCTTAAGGGTCAGGGCCTAACCTGCTTTGTCGTGTCTTCGTTCTGGTTGGCTGACTGTCCAGGATTTCGGATTCTTTGTCTTGGTCCCAATGAAAGGTCGCCCTCCATGTCTCCAAACTAGAGGTCATCGTATGAGTTGCAAAGATAGTGAGACCCACCAATTGTTTGCCTTTCTCGGCTGTCTTTCCCATCATGTCATCCGCTTGTACTTCGTGTGTACGTCGCATACGTATATCTTGAGTCCTAAGCACGAGTGTTCTCCCACCTCACCACGCACTAAACTGCAATCCAACCACTTACACCACCAATCTCCCCGCTTATACTGATCATCACACCTCATATTTTCTTTCGACCCATATTATTACAGCTCCCTACCAACCATTTTCAATATTGGAACCCACATTAACAAAATCTGACTTCTTTATTCGCCGTATTCCTCTCACAGCATGACCCACAGGATTCTACGCATATCAAATCGACTCTATCATCTAACACCTTCTCACTTACTCGTACAAGCCGCCTGTACTTAACCTTCGGGTGACGCGGAAAAAGGTATACGCTGGAACAACCAATATCTCCTCGCTGTGGGGACGTCGTCGCCACGCAAAGATACATTACTACGAGCTTCAATATTGCATCAACTGGGGCAGTCCTCGCGCTCACCGGCGTAAAAGAAACAGAGGGGGAAAATCGATTACGTGTTCCCACTCCTTTTTTAGCATCCTACTACAGGCTTTGAAAGATGGCCAAAGGAGCTGCTGATTGAAGAAAACTTGTTCACAGTTTGACCTGCTATGTGCGTTTTTCCATGCAATACGTATACACGAACTCCAGTGCGATCCGGCTAAGGCATCGCTTCAGTCGTGCGTTCCTTGATGGTCTACATTGGGTATTTTGGACCTGATAACTGGGACTTGCCGAAGGAAACCAACCGATCATGTGTCAATGTCGACGAGCGTACTCTACTGGAAGACGCACGCCATGTGGAGGTCCGATCAGTGTCAAGGCTTCATCTGTCTGAACATTTTCAAGGTTGTATGTTGGAAGCCTATCGTCAAGGTTCGTCACGCAAGGCGCTGCGTCATGTCTTTGGAAGAAGCGCCGAGTATCGGAAACTTATCCGCTAGAAATTGCCATTTGCAGACAAGATTGAGACCATTCAAAAACCGCTCATGTTACGCGCGCGCTTGCGTGCGAAAAGCGAACTGGAACTGCTGCTTCTTTCTTCTTCTTGTTCCTCATGCCAACTCTGTCATTTCTGACTAAAACAGCCGCAGTGGCAGCAGCCGTCTTTTGCGCTGCTACTACGGCCAGTGCTGCTGAAGGAAATTTTTTCCGACAACAAGTCGAGGGTTTGACCAATACTTGGAACCATGCGCACGATATTATCCAGGAGGGTCTCAAGGAATGGTTGCCAAAGTTCCCTATTCACCACGATAATGATGACTTTATCAAGACTTTTTCCCATCCTGCCTTTCCAGAATACTCGATGCGCTACAAGACACCTTCCCTATGTGACCCAAACGTGAAACAGGTAAAGGACATGCTTGATTGACTCAAAAAAAAAACCGTTCAACCCAATAATCATGGTTTCGTAGGTAACTGGCTACTTGGATGTGGATGATGATAAGCACTTTTTCTTTTGGTTCTTTGAATCTCGCAACAAGCCCCAAGAGGACCCACTTGTTCTTTGGCTTAACGGTGGTCCCGGCTGCTCCTCTTTGACTGGCTTATTCATGGAATTGGGGTAAGGAAAAAAAAAACTTGATAAGGAAAACTTGTTTCCCGGGCATTTAACAACATGTATGCACATACAGTCCATGTGTTGTCAATGAAGCAGGTGACGATACATACATTAACGAATACTCTTGGAACAACAATGCTAGCGTCATTTTCCTGGACCAGGTAATATTGCGTTCTACAGAACACGGTAACAGACACTGGTCTAAAAACAAATGTCAGCCTCTCAACGTTGGTTACTCTTATGGAAGCCGTGGAGCTACCAACACAGTTGCTGCTGCCAAGGATGTCTATGCTTTTCTTCAACTGTTCTTTAAAGAATTCAAAGAGTATGCGAAGCTTGACTTCCATATTGCAGGAGAATCATGTGAGTCCCTCAATCCCCAGCTGATCGTTCTTTATCTTATTAGACGTTTATATTTGTATAGATGCCGGTCATTACATTCCTGCCATTGGCGGTGTGATCAACAAGAACAACAAGGGCGAGTTCACAGTTGCTGGCTTGCAAGAACACAAGCCTTCTCTGGCCAACATCAATCTAAAGAGTTTGCTGATTGGCAATGGCCTTACGGATCCTCTCGTTCAGTACAAGTATTATGCCAAAATGGCGTGCGATAACTCGTATGGACCGGTGTTGGATCAATACGCATGCGAGAGAATGGAAGCTCAGTACCCTGCCTGCGCTCGGCTGATTGAAAACTGCTACCGGACCCAAAACGTCTTTGCTTGCTTGCCAGCGGCCATGAAATGCAACAAGGATCAAATTCAGCCCTATCAACAGACTGGCAAGAACCCTTACGATGTCCGAGAAGACTGCAAGGGAAGCAATCTATGCTACGAGATTCTGGAGAGCGTTCAAAAATACTTGAACCGGGAAGATGTCAAGAAGGCTGTTGGCGCTCAAGTCCGGGAATATGAAAGCTGTAACATGCAAATCAATTTCCAGTTTAACGTATGTTCCTTTGGGATATGTGTGTGTCCTTTCTAACTTGTTTGTATATAGCTTGCCGGTGACTGGATGCGGCCGTATGTTGATGAAGTGCCTCCTGTTCTTGAAGATGGTATCCGGGTACTGATTTACGCTGGAGATGCTGACTTTATCTGCAATTGGTTCGGCAACAAGGCATGGACCTTGGAGTTGCCTTGGAGTGGTGGTGAAGAATTCGCAGCAGCCAATGATACAGAATGGTACTCGACTACAGCTGGCGAAGAGGGTGGTGAGCTCCGCAGAACAAAGGACGGTAGATTCGCATTCCTGCGCGTCTTCGGTGCTGGACACATGGTTCCGTATGATCAGCCTGCGTACGCACTTGATATGCTGAATAGCTGGTTGCGCGAGGAGTTGCAGTAAAAGAAACTGCGTGTATATCATCGTACTTCTTCACCAATTTGAATAAAGTGTGTGTGCATACACTTATCGGGTGTAACGTCGATTCATGGTCACACGAGGGAGTTTATGAGAAAGAAGTTTTCCAGAGCATCCTTGATCAAACTCATCCCCTTTTTCCCATTACTTCTTCTTAAGTGATAATCGTTACAACCTGATGGTGGCAGGCCATTCAAGCATTCTTGGTCTGTATATTCCCGAGTGGGACGCCCTGAACATTGCCAGCACTGTACTCGGCCTGTCGTTTGCCGGAAGCGCCGTTGCGACCGAAACAAAACCCACTCCAACCCCATATTCCAAGTTTGGCAAGGGACCGATTCCTTCTCGATTGGCGATGTTCATTATCTACGTTCCAAGTACGATTGCTGCTTGCTGGTTCCTGTTGAGCAGCCGTGGAGAAGAAAACGACCGGTTTCCGCTCGTGGCTACCGTCAGTTTGGTGCATTTTGCCAAGCGAGTGTTTGAAGTCGCCTTTGTCCACATTTATCGCAGCACGACCGATCTCCAGACGACCCTGAGCATTTCTCTCGCGTACCTGAGCACGACAGCGCTGAATCTTGCTGTGATTCGTCGCCTGCCGCAGTCAGCTTTCAGCAGTCGTGCGGCCGCCGTCGGGTTAGGGTGCGTTGCGACGGGCGAGATCCTGAACGGCTACCACCACTGGCTGCTCCGTCGTTTGCGTGTCAGAGAGAAGAATGAGCAAGATTATGTGCTACCGAGAGGCGGCCTCTTTAATCACTGCGTTGCACCGCATTATTTTGCGGAACAAGTCATCTTTTTCGGTATCATGATCCTCAGTCAGAACCTGGTTTCGGTCGCGCTGAATCTGTTTCCAATGGTTTATCTGACTTTACGTGCTGCACGGACACACGAATGGTACGCGAATCATTTGCCTGCCTCCGAACAAATTGGACTCCAGCGCCGCAAACGCTTGATCCCCTTTATTTGGTAGCTAATAAAGTCTCTTTTTTTTTATACTGGGACATTGACAACGCGCAATACTTCGGCAATCACTTTGGCTGATCCTTCTTTGCCCTTTTCAAGTCGTATCCGATGACCAAGCACTTTATCAGCTGCAATGGACACAAGTTCAGGTGTCAGATAGTCCTGACGGAAAAGGGTCGCCAACGACCTTTTGTCTGTCAATCTTTCGCTCTTTTTTTTTCTGATATTCCTTGAACCAACCTTGTAGCGCAAAGGAGGTCTTGGGAAGCGCGCGAGGTGAGACCACCATGGACAAGGGGATGCGCTCGGATACCGACAATAATGTCCCGAATGTATCGCTTGATATCAATATTGATATAAACACGCGATGCCATTTCTGCGAGCACCTTTAACTCCTATACAGTTTTGTCATTATTAGCAAACAAAGAAGCCTAGTCCTTTGCACTCACCTCATTCTTCATTAATGCCATGCGTCTTCGGGGTATTCGATGGTTTGAAGATATAAATGCTTGTTCAGCAAAATCATAACTGATAAAGAACCTGTCCAGCTACATGTATCACTCTTTATCTCGACTGATCTGATGATCCTCCCTTTTTTTCTTTTACTTGCCAGTTGAGATGATATTTGGTGAATACGAGGCAAGATCATGATGACAAGGAAGTAGGGTTTTGGAACCGTATATCGAACATTGGATATCCTGAGTTCTTTGGCTACAATTAACTTCAGGCAATGGAATGAATGCTCAGTCAGGTACGATACTGGGGAAAGAGAAAGTGTTTTACCTCGAGCAAGGTGGCCTGAACCAACTCATCTGCTTCCTCTAGTCCACGGATAATCACGGATTGAGCGAGTTTCCCACTGGGGCGAGCCAAGAGATCGCTGCCCGGATCTGTCGTAGTAAAGCGATGATGATGCCGGGTGGATACGTTGAAATCGATGGGACTGACGGGATACATTTCTTCGATTTCCGAAGGAGACAAGACAGCGGTCTTTGGGCGTTCTTGTTCATCGCGTGTTAACGACGCTGCAAAGAGTGAATGGACAAATTCGGGTTGCGTCTGTTGGGCTTGGCAAGTGACGTTGGCTGTTGAAAAGCCAAAGAGGCTACGGCAAATCTTGAAACAATGAGCACCTCCTTCTGTGTTTCCCCCCACATTCGGTCTTACTTACGGTGGTTGCCATTTGGGAAATGTCTTGGAGTCTGTGAGATGGACCTGTAAGGATCAGGTGCTTTTCTGTGCTTGAAATGAGGCAGAGCAGTATGGATATGAAAAGGTCATTGTTGAATGTAAAACCAGCTTGTTTTTTAAGCGAAGCTATGCGTGAGCTAATCCATTCCTTGTGATTGTTCATGGGGCTCGCAGCGGAAAAAGGTGGGGGAGCGTGTCGTCAAGTGGTCATTGCTCGCAAGAAGACAGGAGCGGGTCATTAAATGTTTCACAGAAATGTTCCTAGGCCTGCGGCTGCATGAAAAAGAGCTTAAAAAGATTGGCTTCGTCTTTTTTTTCCCTCTCTTTCTTTCTTTTCTTTTAAGAGAACTTCCTTTTTTTTGAATCCAAATGCCACCAAAGTCATTGTCAAATACATTTATTTGGTAATATTCAATGTTTAGGATACAAGTAATGTATACCAATGTATATATAGGGGCCTGCCTCTTGTTGCTGTGGCAACAGGTTATTTCACGCTCAACCGATCCAGACACGCCAATGTCCAGCCACTGCGATTCATTCCTTCCGGTGAGCCATCTCACGATTCGGAGAACATGGAACGTATTCGGGCCGATTGGAAGGAACGTAATCATGGCATAGGCTTGCGAGACGTAAGGCAAGTCCACACACGCAGAGAGAGAGGAGGAGGAGGAACGTTTATGCTGACTTTTTTCTTCCCTAAGCCGTAGCGGAGGAGGCGTATGATACCCGTTCTTTCTTATTTGTGTGGGAAATTTTTTCCCTTCGTTCCCGTATCGTATTGGCACCGTTTGATTAAAAAAATTCATCACCCCACACGACGTCTCCTGACTGCTCGTTGCTGGGTTGTCGTCTTTCTATGACTACGGAATGCCATATATAAAGCAAAGCGGTGTCTCTAAGCACCCGATACAGTATTCGGTATTTAGTTTGGACGAACTGCAAAAAAGTTACTGAGACATCTTTAGCAGTGCTTTGCACCCATTGGATTGAGACATATTTTGAGATCACACGAAATAGCAGTGCACGGCTTTTAATATGAACTCTCGAAAGCTCCAGTCATTTTTAAACCAAAGTTAAATTGAAGCACGTTCTCTGCAAAGTCGATTCTTCTTGGCTGTGCTGTGAAGACACGTTTTGAGACAAGGATACAGACCAGCCACAGGATTCAAACCCATCTCTGATTCGCAGGTCAGTCCCCAGGAAAGCTGGTAATAGATTCAAGCCCAGTTGCGACTCGCAGGTGCGCCTCTCAACACTTCAATATACGAACCCAAAAGTGACGTATCAATAAAAATATTCCTGAGACGCGTGTTGACCACTTTTCTTAAAGCTCGATAGTTGTAAAATGAAAGTACAAGTACCAAGACGCGATCGCGCAACCATGTCGGCAAATGAAATGCGGGTCATTGCAGGTTAACGGGTTGGGTTGAAAGTTAAACAGGTTTGGCCGGGTCGGGTTTGGCCTCGACCCGAACGCGTTCTTAGCGGGTTCGGTACGGGTTGGGTCACGGGTTACGCGACCCAATAAGGAACACTAGTCGCCAGGTCGAAGCTATGGAGCTCAACAAGTGTATAAGCTCCAGAACCTTTAAGACCTAGTCAGTAGGTGCTGCAGTGCACACCTACGAGACACATAGGTCATTCATATTTTTTTCTTTCTACATCCCGAAACTCCCAAGACATGTCATTTTTACCACCTACCATTTATCAGCAACCCGCACACCACTGGATTCGCCACCTCCGCTCGCACAAGTTCATTCAGCATTTGCTTTAACGAAATACTCAGCTTTTCGAGATCGTCCAAGTGTTGTCCAGGTTTCTTCACCTCGACGATGAAAGTATCAAAAAGTCTTCCGCCCCGGGTCCGTACTGATGCCGTATAATCGGGCTTGTACAGCCGATTATTTTCCTGGGTGCTCGCCTTGCTTGACGGCCTTGTCAATGAAGATTCGAGAGCGCTGTTCGCGCTATAAGCAGAATTCAATGATATGTTTCGTGTGACCAAGAGAGTTAACAATTACCACTGGTGTTCAAGTCGCTCATCTTTTGAAAATAAGTGGAAAAGGTAGGGCCGGACATAAGCGTGTATAAAAGTATCCTCGATCCTGTTACTGCCCGCAACCTCATATGCCCGAAGAGGCAGATCCATCAAGATTTGCGCGAAAAGCTTCAGGTCGTTGTCTCGGCGACGTACGGCCAGAAGATGATTTTCAGCGAATTGTTCTTCCAAGAGCCATCCGCGCTCCTTGGCATCACTTGTGGTCATGAAGATCTATGCAGCAAGTCAAGCTTAACCATGCTGAACGTTGACAGATGGGCGATCTTCTCTTTGTTACCTGGAAAGCCACTTGACCCCAATCGTTGGCTTGTTCATTAATGCTGGGCAGGCAGTCACTTGTATCCTCGTTGAGTTTGATCCCTATCAGAGGCGCCACGCTACGTACTGGATTCAGTGCGAACAGGTATACATGCTCGAGCGATCTAGTAAATAAGACTATGCAATTAATGGGAACGCATGATAAGTTATTGCAAAAGCTTTCTTCTTACAGAGCTCTCGTGGTGGTAATCGATTTGTGTTCTTTCCTGCTCTCGATTTTAGACACCTTCCTGTATTCACGAAGGTGCTCGCTGATGTCTATACTGTCGTTCCGGAACCACTAGGACCATAAGATTCAAGATCAGCAAATCAAAACTTTTTTCATCGTTTTGCGCCTACCCTGTCACTTTCGGGCATCGACTCTTCACCGTCGGTTGCCGACATGTCGCCATAGTCGTTCCTCGTTCTTCTGCCTGGTTGCTCATCCAAGCTCGAGGCGGGACTTGGAGGATCTAGGGCTCTTAATGGGACGGGTGGGACGGGACCAGAGATAAATGGGACGGGCCAGGGGTCCGACCAGAGACCCGGTCGGGACAGATAAATGGGACACCCGTTGTCCCGGTTATTAAATGGGACGGGCCATAAGTGAGATGGGCGACCCGCTCGAGCCAAACAATGGCTTGTCGTGATCTGATCAGCGATTTGTGTTCGACAATGCATGAGAAGATCGACGTCCATGACTTCAGTGATAGACAGTCGGTTAGCTGCCATCGTAAGTGTTCCTCCATTTTTCTTTTCTAGTTCCATTACCCATTTGTAGTCTGAGTAGTTCGTAGAATTGCGAAAAAAGGAAGATAAAGCAGCTGGCGGTAGACAGCACTTCCTCATTTGAAAGCTACGATGCATTCATCACTGGTATCGATATAACGCGAAGCACAACGCGCGAAAATGAAGATGGAAAGGTTCCGCTTTATTGAGAAAATCTGTGAACTTCTCTACGGAAAAAACTTGCCAAAGTCGTCGAAATATTAAGTTTCGGAGGATACACCAGATAATCGTCCTCTCCAGTTATCGTGTGCTAAGTCCCAGCAAACGCAACGGTAAGAAAGAGTATTTCGCTATTAGGCAGCAATGACATGGAGTTTCCGTTCATTGTGCAGTTTACGAGACGCCATCGGCAATGCTGAAAGACGAATGAGAAAAATTTGGCCAACCCTACGGCCACCCACTTGGGACACCCATTTTCGCTTTGTGACGTCATAGATCAACCAAGTGGGTGTTCCTGGTCCCTGCAATGAAAAACTTGCATTCTAACGTCGCATCAACAATGAGCGACAACATCATCAACAGACCTTACACTAAATTAACTGACGAAGCAATTGAGGAATTCAATACAACATTTTCGCCGGGAGAACAATTTGAATCTTTCCAAGCACTTCGTGTTGCTGCTCAATCTTTTGGCAGTAAACGTAATCTGGTGCTTACCACGGAAAGGTCAGACAAAACACGAATTAAACTCATTTGTAAGCACGGTGGACGATATCGCAACACGCGTCAGGCTGCAAAGGCATCAGTCAAAAATCCAGCAATGAAGGGAGAAATCGACACAGGAAAAGGGGAAACACTACTCCAGCCTAACAAAAAAAAAAAGGGGAAACAGGGCTAAAGAGCGATGAAGCTATGAAAGAAGAGGATGAAGCAAACATTGAGCCGATGGGGAAGGAAGATAAATATGAAATTGTGGATGGAAAGGAGAAAGGGAACGCGAAGCAAATGTCAGAGAAATCTTTACCAAAGCCCAAAAAGGACACACAAAAAGTGGGATGTCCTTGCTTCATTTATACAAGCGTAGATAAATTTGGCAAATTGATTGTTCGCAAAAGCTGTGCCGAGCATAACCATCCCGTCGCTGAAGATCGTAGAACGTATGCCGTTCATCGTAAGCTGGATCCCAGGGTCATGCCTCTCGTTTTACAATCGCTGGACGACAACGAGAGTATTTCTGTTATATTGCATGATCTGAAAGTTCGGTGCTATGATTATGTTCTTCGAAAGGATATTGAAAACATTAAACAACAATATGGGAAAAGCGGCGAATCAAAGGAAATGCTCACTTTCATAACGACGTTGCAAGATCTTGATTTCGACGTTAGATATGCGACTGAAGAAACCGGTCTCAACAGAATCAACATGGTCTACTTCATCCATAAGACCGCAATAATTCAAGCACGTAGAATGCCCGAAAGTATCATCGTCGATGCCACGTACAAGACAAATAGCCATCATATGACATTCGTCAATATTGTGGGCACAAGCAACGTTACGGGAAAGTCTCGTACGTCACTTCGTATGTTCCCAATTGCCGGTGCATGGGTGGACCATGAGACGGAGGCAAACTACACAGGGGTTATGAGGAATCTTCGGGAGAGTATATAGTCAGTCTCTAAACCTGATGATGTTGATGCGGATGTCACAGAACCATCGTTCAGTCTGCCAAGCGTTTTTGTGACCGATAATGAGCGAGCGTTGCGGAACGCAATCCAAACTGTCTTCCCCCAGGCATCGCATATCCTATGCTTCAAGCATATAAAAGATAATTTCAAAAGCCACATCTTCCCAATGCTGCGAGATACGGACAAAGAAAGTGGCAAACTGCTATCAGACGATGAAAAATTAACAACGAAAAACGAATTCGAAAGTATCATCGACCGGCTGGGACTGGAGTGCAAAACGGAAGACGAAATGAAAAACTGCATCAAGGAATATGAGAGCTTTGGCAGAAGAAATTGTAATGACGAAGGCTTGAAAGCAAATGCTTTCGTAGAGAAATAGGTACAGTAGAACCTGTCTAATTTAATACTGCCTAATTTAATAACCTGTCTAAAGTGATAAAGATGACCAGTCCCAAAGCTATACTTTACCTAACATATACGACCTCTATAAATTAATAACCTCTTTATATTAATGATTCGCCTTGATCCCAAGGGTATTAATTTAGACAGGTTCTACTGTATACCTTTAAGTAGCGCAAAATGTTTAATCAATAAACAGTATGCGAGGTATTCCCTTTTGTTGAAACCTTGAGTAAAGCGCATTTCTGCCGTTATCGGAGTTGAAGGACTCAATGCTGTAAAGAAAAAAAGGCAAAGTTTTTCTCTCCAAATCTCTAGAAA
>JSYX01000443.1:0-28824 GCA_000787465.1 Thermomucor indicae-seudaticae
ACTTCCTCAAAATTCAGTATATTGCCGGTACTTACCGAGAAAACCTGCACAACGCTGTGCCCGCAAACAGAGCTTGTTTAGTAATAATAACAATTTAACAGAAACAAAGCATAGAACGAACGATAATCGTGAGTCAATAAGAATGAAAGAAGCACGAGCAATTAGAATTTATTATACCCGAGAACTGCTCATGTTGCTTCTGCATGTCCTCTCTCATCTCCTGCCGTTGCTCCCTCTCCAATTTGCGATGCCCTTCCATTTTCTTCTCGCAACCTTTGACTTCCCTCCTCGGCCTCCTGACTGCCTGCCGTTCGAGCATAGCTTGCAACAATGCCTTGCTTTCCGCCAGACCTTCTTCGGATTTCTGCAACAGGGTTTCTCGCCGCGGATTCACCCTCCGCCTTTTGCTTCGCCCACAGTCTGGCGTGCCCGCCCCGAGCGCCTAATGAAACCGGGAGCGGGAAGCTGGATAATGAGGGTCTCCAGCTGCGAAAAAATACACTTCCCGGCTCCCGGTGTGCGAGACTTGATGAAAGACCGGTATCATATGCTTCGGAAAATCATCGGGAAACCGAGACATTGAAGCCAGTCCGGCAATCTCGACACTCTGCCGATATATCCTTCTGGGAAGTCCATGATCAAGAGATCCATTTGGAGCCCTTTGGTTGTGCAGCAGCATGAATGGCACATTTTTTTGTAACTAGATTTCATAACTCACCACTTATTATAAAGCCACAAGTGGCTAGATTTCTCAGGTTTGCGGGGGAACTGTCGATCAAGGATAGCAACATATCCTAGATGGTGAGGCAGACACAGTTTGTTCAGGCCAGCCGAGCAGCGGGCCGGAGGACCAGGATAAGCAGGCGGGAAGTGCGTCTTGCACGGGCACGGTCTTTTTCTGATAGCTTCATGAGAACCGTAGAGTTCGAGGCCAGGGGTGAGCTGGAAAGCGAGGAACGTCGATCACTGGCGTCGCTGGTACTGTCGTGACAAGGCAGGGTACGTAGTGCATCTGCATCAAGGGCTATGGTACCACAATCGACTACGGACCTCTCCTATAATCATAGTTCATTCTCGGAATTTCGACTTGTCTCCAACTTGTACCTACCATATTAGCATCTAATCTTCATGCCACAATACCAAAGCGTGTACTCCAAGGAGCGGCAACGTCCTCACCAGGCGACATTTTCACCACAACAGACTCTGTCTCCTCCTCCACAAAAGCTTTAAGTATTATAATAGGACGACACCGACATGCGAGTCAATATCGTGCCTTCCCTATAGTGAAGAATAATGCAGTTACCGGTGTTCAGGCACACCACGCGGCCAGTGTGCCTATGTAATAAAACCCAAAGACGATGACGTGGCACTCGCCTCGCATGACGAATCATCCATTCGTAATAAAGAGGGCCGCCCCGCCCAACAGGAATGCAGACTCAAGAGATCTGCAATCTCGACCGCGTCAAGATGTCCAGACAGGTTTGGCGCCTCGCACGTGGAGATACAACGTCCGCATGTTGCGATGGAAGGTAGAGTGTCTTTAGAAAAGAAGAAAAGCAACGGAAAGACGTCAAAAAGAACGAAAATGAGCTTATCTGGTCCATTTATACGATCTGATGACATCATTAACCCTTGGAAAACTTTGCAGTAAACGAGGATCGCGGTTATGCGTAGGCAAAATTGGCGAGTATCGACTGTAATTGTTAGATTTTGTGGTATTATTGTAGTTTGTTTGTTAGAGATTTATTGACGTGCTTGGATGAGTCGTCTCATTTCCTTTACGAGTTCAATCGAGACTCGGCCGCGTACGTTTTCGTCGTCCTCCATGCGTTCCAGCTTCTCCATGGCAGAGTAGCCCCATCGATCTCTTGCGTGTATGTCCAGGTCTTTCTGTGCCAATAGCAGCTTCAAGACAGATAAGCGTCCCTCGGACGCAGCAACGTCCAAAGCACTGTAGCCAGCCACTGAATCTCGCCAGTTGACAGGCCATCCAGCGTCTAACGCAATCTGCACCAGTTTTATGTTTCCGTCCCGTACTGCCTTGAGCCATACGGGTCCCAAATCCTCGCGCTCGCTCTCGGCAATATGAGCCCCCGCAGCCCGTAACATGGCGACTGCTTCGGCTCGTTTCTTGACGATCGCTACGAACAGAGGCGTGTGACCCTCCTTGTCCCGAACATGGATCGATGCTCCGTGGCGCAACAAGAACTCTACGATCGGCATGTGTCCCTCTCCGCAGGCCACATGGAGTGGGCTGCGGCCTTCATAATCCACACAATTCAGATTCACAAGTTCTCCCATCGTATCATACAATAATTGCATGGCCTCCAAGTCATTCGTAGCCGCCGCGGAACACATCAAGATGGGTGCCAATGCCTTTTCGGCCAACAGCTGCTCCTCCACTGGCATCGCTTCTTCTTCTTGTTTTGTCTTGTCTTGCTGGTGACTACTACTACCACTATTCGTACTTGCGCGCGTCAAGTTCATGACGGCATGGAT
The DNA here is from genome assembly GCA_000787465.1 of Thermomucor indicae-seudaticae. NCBI lineage: Eukaryota > Fungi > Mucoromycota > Mucoromycetes > Mucorales > Lichtheimiaceae > Thermomucor > Thermomucor indicae-seudaticae. The sequence goes on from JSYX01000443.1 coordinate 2,500, forward strand.
CAAGACATGGGTTCGGTTGCTGGACGCACTGAACCGTTGCTGAGGATGGCGCACCGTCAGTTCGCCCCGCAAATTGCGTGTCATCAGGTTACGGACTTGTTGCGGATTATCGGGTATTTTGCCAAGCAGGTATGATAACTTGGTTAGCGCACATTCTGGCGTCATGTCCGCGCCAGCCACCACGCCTACGGCTGCGAGCTGTCTACCAGTTGCGTACGAGTCCGTCACAAGGCCCTTGCGACATTGCGTGCAGTTGACAATAACTACACCACGGTCACTCGCTTCTTTCAGTGCCGCCAGCAGATCAGCTCGTGCAGGCGCGTTGCCCGCACCATAGGTTTCCAAGACCACACCGCGGATGGGTGGAGCAAGAAAGGATCGGACCGTGGTTTCGTTAATACCCGGGAAAAGTCGCAGTGAAGCAACGTTTCTGTCGAGCACCTTGTGAGCGCGGAATTTGGCAATTCGTGTGGGCCGGAGGACGAGTGGCCAGTGAACGTCTATTGTTATTGCGAGGTATAAGCATAGCTGATAAGCAAGAAAGAGAGAGCGAGAAAGGAGGAGCATCCTTACCAATATCGATACCGAGTTCAACGAGTGCAGGCAGATTGGGTGAATCAAATGCATCAAAATCGACCGCGCTGATCTTGCTGGTACGATTGCCGCGATAGAGCTTCTTGCCAAAGTACAAACAGACCTCCGGGATCACAAAGTGCCCCGCAATCGTGAGAGCACCAAGCAGGTTCTCTACTGCATCGTTCCGAACCTCGGTGAGTGGTACTTGGGATCCTGTAATAATCACCGTTTTGCTACATATACCGTGCCCGTTAGCTTGCAATGTTGGTCCAGAGAGTTTAAAGCAGAAAATCAGACTTTACCCAAGCTCTTCAAGCATGAAACTGAGCGCGCTTGCAGTATATGCCATAGTATCTGTACCATGCAGCACGATAAACGCATCAAATAACTCATAATTGGCTTCAATATCGCCGGCGATACGAACCCAATCTGGGCGGTGATGTTGCCGTCAGTTAGTCAGTGTTGTGATCCATGCTAGGCTTTTTTCTATATTACCATCCATCGTCATATTGCAAGAGTCTAATAGCGGCTCATATTCAAGAATAGAGTATCTATCCATTCAATTCAATTTTCCTATGAATGAACGCACGTTGTAATACCATAGCATTCCGACTTACCTTATTTTTTTGCCATAGAGACTCACAGGAGTAATTAAGCTTGGCAATTGAAAAATGGAGGTTTGCCCGTTACGTACTGTCCGTACAGTATTGGTTATTTTCGAGAAGGTACTATCCTCTTTGGGCGGCAGTGAACCGTTGTTGAGCTGATAAAGACTATCATTGGATGGATTCCTTGACAGCGAAGGACTACTGTTGGGATCGTGAAATCTTTGGATCTTGGCGAGACACTGAGCGAGATAGTTGGGTAGCTACAACGGAAAAGCGTTCTTGTTCTTAGTGAGACCGAGAAAAAACACTAAGATGTCAGTAGACTAGACCGTACCGGGATATAGCCGTGTTCTCGTGTATGCTTCATACCAATGGTTCCTCCAGTATAAATGACCAGAACGCGAGAAAAGTCTACCCCCCAGTATAAGCGCACTTGCATAAAAGTTTTTCTTGTTGTCAACGTACCTGGCGCAAGCATTTCATTCCGATCAGCACTGAGCTGATGTTCGACAGCCGCATTGTCATACACCATGCCGACATGCTTGACGTCGTCTTCTGAACGCCTTGACACAATTGACGGTAGCATTTCTGCAGCGAAAAGAAAACTGACAACAACGATGAAAAAATTGCTTTGTTCCCTTTTTTGGCTAAACCAGGTCGTTCTTCCCACGGACATATCCAATCGTATGGTTCAACCGGCGCTTTAGAGTTGTTTGTTCGCGCTTACATCCAGGAACCGTATAGATTGAGCGATGTAGCATGCCACATCAAGTTAACCACCAAAGTTATATATCGATTTATTCTAGGTAACGATCCAACGTATCTACTACAACAGCAATTGTTCTGCAAAATGCGCTTCAAGCGGAGACAATGTCTCAGCACGATCTTTCCGCGGATCTAGGTACATCTAAGCGCAGTGGATCACAGCACTGATTCTTCTTACATTTGCCTTTCCATGGTTATCATCAACCGCCCACACGTTTGTGTTCCTTGTGTCACTCGTTAGGCTGCTCATTGATGTGATAAGCACGGAATAACAGTTAATATAATGTCCGCTTGTTAGAGTAGATGATACGACAAGACGCCATACTTCCGACCGTTGCGTAAAGTCCATGACGTGTTAAGAAAGAGTGGAAAACGCGAATACGGTTACCGAGGTGCGCCATCGCTTATTACCGGATACTTTATTGATGCGCAAAGCATTGAAGAAACGTTCAAGCGGTTGCTAGCTACTGAACGCGTGAAATTACTTTGCTGGATAAAGCAACTCTCGTCCCCAGGTAGATACTTCTTCCTTGATCCTTCATCTCCTCAGTTCAAGCTTCATCATCGTCATTGTACACGCACTTAGGTTGGATTGGTGTTTCTTCCATGTTGACCGCAAACCAATAGCAGATTACAATAGCGTGAAGCGAATTTTTTGACTAAAAGTAGTAATAACGCGCGTATACGTAGCCGACAAGGACCACCAAAGGGATCAGGATACGAAGAGCACTGCCAGTTAGGGATTATCAGTACGCAATCCTATCGACCCAAAAAAAATCAGGGCCATTTGGACTTACTTTCCCTTGGGTTGTTCGGGAGTCTTTGCAGGCGTAGACAGCACATTCGACTTTCTTTCTGGCTTGGGCGGAACAGACTGAAAAACCACTTGGTTAGCAGTGCTTGATATAAAGAAAGCATATATACGCACGGAGGGGTCGAGGTCACCAATGTAGTATTTTTTCAGTAACTCCCGAGCGTCGTCAGAATGGCCAACGTCTTCAAAAGATTCCGTTGCATCTCTTCCGCCTTCATCCAGTAGCACTTCCTCGCCACCGGGATGCTACGCCATTCATAAGTTCCTAAGTCTCGAGAACCCGCTAAGTTCTGACTTTACCTCTGCTACGAATGCCGTAACATCGTACACTTTGTTATGAATAACAACGTACAAATCACCACGCGATTTATGCTGAGCGACCTGATCAAAGGTGAAGAGCTTGCTGGCCATTTTGGGCTTGTATTATGTAAAGAAACGCGGAAAGGACCGTGTCCGTGTAACGCTCTTTTTGAGGTCAAACAGAAACGCGGCGGCATGAACCAACCAAAGCGGTCAGATCAGGTTGTGAAAGAACACCGTTAACGCCCACATCTTTACCAGCTTTATTATCCATGTGCAATATTTCTCTATCCTATATAGACCTGACGGATCCGCCGACTATTGGTTGCATTCACTAAAGAATCATGCAAAGGCTCCCCTACCCGTTGTCTATTTCAATGTCGAGAACGCGAGCTGGTACATCTAAAACTTTTCATCTTCAATTGCAAGCAACTCCAGAAGGAGGGAAAAAAGGCTGGGGAGCCCATAGGTTTATACAGTAGAGCTTCTTCGACGCACCGGCTTATATGGACACATCGGCTTATTCTTGTAACTTTTGACTGCTTCCTGTGATGCCTTCAGTCGCGGTGTCACTTAATCATCTTTCTCCCTGTTTTGCTCAGTCAACTCATATGCAAGATTCTTCTGAACGGGCACCTCCGACGACAACAGAGGATGCCCGTCAACGACGATTTACCATAAGTCATCCGGATGGGACGCAGCAGCAGCAGCAACGTAATCGCTTCGATCAACCAGTCCATAATGCGCTAAAGCGAGAAGCGCCCATGGCGTCCAGTCGTACCAAGATGCAACGAAAATCTGCTCCTGCAGACACTGAAGTGCTTGGGCCGCACCGTGTTATCGTACCGACTGCGAGCTCGAGCGGTGCAGTTGATGACCAAGCGGATCAGGACCTGCCACTTCCTACAAGGTATATTCGCACACAACAGAACCAGCATCACGAACGCTGACGCAATCATCTTCAAGACGTATCAGTACTTTAAATCAGGTTTTAAATCGACACTCGTTTGTCAATAGCTCGTCTATAGGAGCACCTGGTGCAGCAATCTCGAAAACGACACCTACGGTGACGAAATTGCACGGCGATCCACGGCCTATTAAGGATTCAGAGTTTCAAAGAAGGGCGATTCGGACGATTATCAAGTACTTGACGGACAATGGTTACGGCCCAATAACGCCACAGACGTTTCGTGGATTGAGTTATCGAACCTTTCAAGACATCTTCAAGTTCCTGCATCAACGCGTGGTTCCCGGCCACGTGTACGTCAAGGACAAGTTTGAGGATGAGTTTATCGATATCCTCAAGTCACTGAGGTATCCGTTGGCGGATACGATAAGCCCTAAAGCTCTCTATTCGATTGCTGCACCGCACTCGTATCCGGTGTTCTTGGCATTACTGCTGTGGATGACTAAACTATGTCAGGTTGCTATTGCCAGAAAGGGAGGGGGTTGTTCACGGAAATATTCATCATGTTATTGCAGGAAGAAGCCATTATGGATAATGAGAATAATCAGGAGAATGATACAGGAAGACAATCACTAGATAACGACGAGCAAGCGGATGAATTGAGCTTGCTGTTCTACGATTACACCTCTGCAACGTACAGCGCATTTATGGATGGAGCAGACGAGTTCTCAGGTATTGATGCGGAATTAAAGGGAATGATTGGTAAGGCTATCTAGTGATAGAACGAGAGCAAAAGGTTTCGAGGGCATTGACTTTAGCGTCTAGAGGAAATGACCAAGCTGCGCCAGAATGAAATAGAAGAAATCACTGAGAAGGACAAGCAACTGGAAAAGCAACTAAGTCAGGCCGACCTAATAAAAGTAAGTCATATCGCAGGTCGCTACGTGGCAGACAGAGAGCAGTTAACATGGAGCATTTGAAAGTCTCGGTTGGCGGTGTTGCAGGCACGCCGTCAAGACGTGGAAAGGAACATGGCCGAGCTTACTGAGTATTGCGAGCAGAAGCGCCAACGAATCCAGAAATATGAGGATCAGAATCCCAGGCTCCAGGCGAAAATCCAGAAAAACGGTAGAATGGATTAGCAGGTGAAAATAGAGTGATGCCACTTTGCTGATAAGGACGCTGGTTCAGAGGCGGAATTGGCTCAAGTAGAAGCTGAGCGTGAAGCGCTCCGGAAGGAATTAGATGCACGGAATATAACCGAAGAAGAACTGGAACGCTTGTCAAACGAACACCTTCAGCTTGAGAAAGAGTGGGGCAACTTCCAAGCTAAAATAGACGAAATGCAAAAAGAAATGTGGGAATTAGAAATGCAAGCCGAAAAGCAACGGAGATTGGTAACGTTTTATGCACAAGAAGGTTTTCGAAAATAGGATAGGCTAATCACGGTCTGTTTACCCAGGTTGAAGCCGACGTCGCTGAATACAACTCTCTGGCTGAGAGAGTCGGGATCATACCTCCCGATGCCAAGTTTGCAGACGGAAAAGATTTAAGATTTTCATTTAACGCTCTAGGGTCAAATCTAAGCGAAATGGCGTCCTTGGACCTAGAGGGAGTTGTTCCGGTACGATTGTTAAGTGATAGCTTTTGGATGCCTGTGTCTAAGAATACGTTTTTCTATTAGCCGCTCCTGCAAGATCTGGATAATAAATATAAGATCCTGATAGAGCAAGAAGTGGAGGAAGTATTGGATTTACAAGAAAAGCTTGAAGCTTCAAGGAATCAACTACAAGCGCGGGAGGTTGAAATAAATAAACTAGAAAGCAAACTTGCGGAAACGACAAAAAGACATGATGATATACGCAAGGTAAGACTCGTGGTTATCATGCGATTAAGTAGTCAATTTGACATGGTGGATACGTTAGAACCTGTTCGAAGAGATCCAAAAAATCAACGATGCTGTAGATCAAGCACACCAAGACTCCACGAAAATCATCCTGGATGCGAAATCACGACGCAATGCACAGCAACGGAGAGTAGATCAACTACGTAGTGAGTAAGTATCTGATTATTCACGTCAATAACAGAGTTGACGTGCTTACTTTTAGCGGTATCCGGCAGATTGAATCGAATTTCGTATATGATAAAGACGCGGCGGGAAGAAAATGTGGGGAAGACATCGGTATTCCTGACTGAGATAAATAATGAAGTTCAAACGATTGAGGCAAAGCTGCGGGAACTGGAAATTCTGGCAGAGAAACATTGCAGTCAAGTGAAACGACCAGAAGCAATTCACAACGGTGCAACCACCGACCGAAAAGAAGAGAGACGATAAAAGTAGAAAAGCAATGACCACAAAGTGGTCAAAACGAAAATGTTAGCCAAACGGCTAGACAGGCATCTCAATAAATGTACATAGCCGAAAACATTGAAGACAATGCTAGTTCTCTTTCTGGCGCTTGAGACTATATGTCGGTGATGACGATCGAAGAGATAAAGTTAAGACTTGGTTCTATTCACCCAAAAAATCCATTGATCAGTGCCAGCAGCGTCAAAAAGTTTTTCCACAAACGGAAAAATCCAGTTCATGCCAAATTTTGGGCAAAGTTGACGTTGTCGGCATGGCGAAGGGGAAGAAAAAAGACGATCAAGGCCAAGCGCTACAGAATCTACAGACGTACCAGCGAATGAATTTTCTACATCAAGCGGCTGTCTTGATGTCCACCATAAACGCATCGGTTTGCGATGAAGCTTCTCAAAGTAAAGATTCTTCCTCATGTGACACCCGGTGGCGAGGCGATCCTAAAGGATCACTTGCTTCTCTTGGACGTTATTACAACAAGACCATGAAAACCATTGGTCAAAAAATGGTGGTGCGAATGTAAGTAAAAGAGGCCGTTTGATGATGGGCTAAGCTAACTAACTATCGGTCAAGTGATCCAGACGTCAAAAGAACCATCTGTAAGCGATGCGATACCAGCCTGATACCTTATATAACGGCTACAACACGGATTACACGTAAGCTTTCTTTCTTTCTTTGAAGACGGTCGTTAACTCTCGTCTCTCTCTCACCTTATCAATTTTAGAATATCCTCAAACAGCCACAGTAACTCGGTGTCATGCTTGTGGCGCCCGTAAACGATTTCTGGCAAGACCCGACTATAAACTCTTTAGCGAGCAGCCTGAAAATATTCACTGGCGAGGAAGAATAAATGAAAAGGGAGTCAAAGAGTAACATTTCCAGAGAATGGGAGCATTTGCCGAAAGAGTTTTTCTGGCAATTCACAATATCTACGACAGACTCTGAACAGTTTTAGCGCAAGAGCATAGTTTACTGATGACACTACACAAAGCATGGATGCACGCAATGTATGCACCGGTGGTCGTATCACTGAGGATGAAGAAACAAGCGGGAGCGCGAAAGGGACAAATATCCGAGCAATAAACTCGATCAATGGTGCGAACAGCTTGATCTGTTGTGTAGTACATTGTGGAATAATGCAGAAGTAGCATGTTCTTAAGGTTGCCGTACTGGACCAGCCATTCCTCGCTCTATTAAGACAGCGTTACCTTGCTGCCGCTAGCGGATTGTCGTCAGAACCGGGTTATCGCGCGTATCGCGAAAGCGAAATGCTTGAGCACACTCAAAGCAAAGCGTTCTTCAGCATACGCCGATACAAGTTATATAACGGTTAGCCAATGGGAAGTCTACCATTTTTCAAGCGTTGCGGATCTATGCGACACTGCTTTATTAATTAAAACAAGACTTGGCTGCTTATGCGGAGGCAATTGATAGGAAGCATGAAACAGCTATCTGATGATTTATGCTGCGCTCTGGGAAAAACATATTGCCAGTCTCGGAAGGCAATGCAACCGGCAAGATCATGATGGCAGGAACCATGATCCGACGTGGTGGATCGGCTTATTTTGGCAGGAGATGTAACCATGGCTGTTACCAGGATTTATTCATGCTGATCCCGTATAAAGAATTTTGCCGCAGCGTCGGAGTAATTGAATTGCCGTGTGCTGTAGTCCGTATCTGTGTGGAATCTGGCGCGTGCTCCATCTTGCGATTCCATCATATGTCAGCGAGACAAACTGGTATTGTCTTTCTCATGAGAAAAGCAATGGAGAATCCTAAAGAGCAAGACCGAGCTTCAACGCCCACAAGCACGCAAAGAGCAAGATCCACTGATGTAAAGACGCTGCTTGCGGGTAATCATTTCACTGTGCTATCAATGCGACATGACGTTCGTTGCGACGGACATGAATGATATAAAGTACCAAGGTCCAGCAGACCTGCACTGCCACGACGCACCTTGTTGCAGTGAACACGCTAGCTGGCAAGGTGATCGAGGAAGATCTTCAGAGGGTAGGGATGGGAAGTTTTCTGTTATCTTCGGCATCGAAGTCCTGTCTTGCACACGGCCCCTGGGTTTCTTTCTTATCGGTTCATTGACCTCTGCCAACCATGGTGAGGCCGTGCATTCCAAGGTCCTGGCGCTGGTGGAATTCTCTCGATGGCATTCGTCGTCATAACAGATATTACTCCCTTGCCACTTTATCCACGACTCCCAATCCATGCTTGTCACTTGACCAGTGTCGTGGTGCCACTTCTAGACTATGCCTCGTCGCATGTACAAAGGTTTATCAAGTTGGCTTATGATTCTTGGTCTGGTCTTTTCCATGGGGATGTCGCAACTGAATGCAATTCTTGCAGCGCAACAGACTGCCGGTCACAAAGAATACGTCGCCATTGCAACAACGTCACTGCAACAACGAGCTGTTGAAACTGACAACTGTTTGGTAGACAACCCTTTTCCTCATGGTCTGGATCGGCGACTGGTGTCGCCTAATTTATCAGAGTCCATTAATCATTTTCCACCAAGCACAGTTGGTCCAACCAGCTGGGCGGGGCGCGCATGGCAGCAGCAGCATATGGTGCAGTCAATGCATATCCGCAACATGCCACTCAAAGCTCAAGGCCCCCATTCCAGATGAGCACACAAATACCATCCCAAAGCGTCTTTGTTGTAGCAAGTGACCTCGCTTCTCATTAGTTATGTTTCTTGCCAGACACTCTGTTTGGTGCGAATTCATACCCAGTGACCTAACGTCTTTGAAAATTCATCCCCGCCACGCAAGTTACCATTTCCGTATTTTAGAACAACACTCTTTCTCTTTTGTCTCCGTTCATGTCTTTCGTTTCCAAATCCTAACACAAATCGATGCATGCGAACGATTCGAAATATATAAAAGAAGTCTGGGCTGATAATCTGGAGGAGGAAATGGCATACCTTCGCGATCTAGTGGAGGACTATCCATACCTCGCCATGGTACGGTTTTTTTTTCCTTCTCTTTTCCGTTCCAATTAGACCAACAACATGTAAACGATAGGACACTGAATTTCCAGGTGTTGTTGCGCGGCCTATTGGAACCTTCAAAACGTCATCCGATTATCACTACCAGACGTTGCGATGTAACGTAGATCTATTGAAAATCATACAACTTGGTGTGACATTTGCGGATGAGCACGGCAACTTACCGCGGAACACTTGCACCTGGCAATTCAACTTCAAATTCAACTTGGCGTATGTTGTCGAATGTGGAATACGGGGAAAAAACAACAAAACTAATACGTAGTTATTAGCGACGATATGTATGCACAGGATTCCATTGAACTTTTGACGAAATCAGGCATTGATTTCAAGAAACACGAAGAATACGGCATTGATGTGGAACACTTTGGTGAGCTGTTGATCAGTTCAGGATTTGTTCTACTGGACGATGTTAAATGGATATCATTTCACAGGTAAGGCACTTGTGGCCTTTGTAAGGGAGGTAAGCAATGATTCATTTTTATCGGCCTTTTGTTATAGTGGGTACGATTTCGGTTATCTGTTGAAAGTTCTGACATGCTCTGCGATGCCTGCGGACGAAGCAGACTTCTTTGAGCTTCTTCGACTATATTTTCCTTGCATATACGATATCAAGTATTTAATGAGAAGCTGTAAGAACCTCAAGGGAGGATTACAGGACATTGCGGATGATCTACAGGTACAGCGGATAGAAACAATCGAGAAAGACGGGAGACATGATAACATTTTGCGATGTAGGTTGCACGGATCGGTCCGCAACATCAAGCGGGCAGTGATAGTCTGCTCACCTGCACGACGTTTTTTAAAATGCGGCAAATGTTTTTTGATGATCGGATTGATGATCAAAAATACTTGTAAGTACCTGTTTATTTATCAGATAGTGATGGGAGCACTATTCTAAATGCAGCGAATGGGATACAGAGGATACCTGTATGGTCTGCGAAGTAGTCCGAATTCCGTCCAGTCGCTGACCAATGCAACAAACAACCTATCACTTAATTCATCAAACTCGTCGGTAGACAGTGCTGTGAATGGAAAAGCAGCCATTACAAACGGTAACGGCAAACCTAGCAGCACAGCATAACGCACTTCCCTTCCCTTTCCATCCACCCTCCTACATCTCCACCAACATTTAACACTGAATAAAACAATTCCAGTTCTCGTTTTATTCCTTTACAATTTGGCATTGGTAATGAAGGTAGCACCCTTTGCGATATTTCCTTCCACTTCTTTAGTAGCTACGCTAAAGAGCTTTTCTTCAAAAGGTGACAATTTGCCGATGGGCAATATTTTTTCGACACCGTTAGGACCAAGCTGGACAGGCACGGAAAAGTAGTCGACGCCGGCTTTCTCACGGACAGCACGACCACCCACCTTGTCTGCATCCAGGTCTATATAGGTGCATTCGACCACGTTCTTTTTGCCATAGATAGCGGCATCAATGACATTCAAGACAAAGCGAGCACCAGCAAATGCCATGGAGAGAGTCGCTGAGCCCGCGCCATTCTTTGCTTGGACGACTTCATCGCCACCAAACTGAATTCTGTGCGTCACCTTTTCAATCTGTTCCTGACTGAGCTTTTCGGTACCCGGGACCTGCGACAAAAGCGGCAGGATCGTGGCGCCGCTGTGGCCACCGATAACAGGGACATCCAGTGCTGAAGGCACTTTGGATATCAGGTCAGCGACAAAAGTGGAAGCGCGGACGAGATCGAGGGTCGTCACACCAAAGATTCTGCCTTATGTCAGCGCCAATACGAAAAATAGACTGATACATTTATGCCGAACCTTTTAGGATCATAGACATGGTGCTTCTTGAACACTTCTGCAACAATAGGCACAGTCGAATTCACAGGGTTCGAAATGATGCACATGAACGCTTTGGGCGCGAATCGGGCAGCGGCGGTCGCGAGATCGCGTACAATGCCGGCATTAATCTTGAACACATCGTCTCGGGTCATGCCCGGTTTGCGCGGCACACCCGCAGGAATCACCACTTTGTCATCGTTATACTCAAGTAGAAGAAGGCTGAAGAAACATGTATGTATACGAACCTACGGTGGCGTCTTTGATGGCTTCTTCAAGCTGTTCGGGTCCAAGGTGGCCAGTGACTTTGGCAGAGGAATTGATATGGCTGCAAAGGTCATAATACTTTGAGTTGGGTGAAAGAAACACATCTAGAGCCAGGATAGCGTTCTTACCTAAGATCGGCTGCTACGCCCGGGGTATTGACAATATCATAGAGTGCCAGGTGGCTAATCTTTTCAGATTGCTTCAGCAACAGAGAAAGAGGTTGACCGATGCCGCCAGCTGCACCGCACACAGTAACTTTGACCATAGTTATTGAGAGAAAAAGAAGCAAAAGAAGGGATGCCTGAAAAGGGCATTGTTGCTTATATGACATTTTCCGGCTCCGATAGAGATGCCCATGGGAAACGCACGAGGGGTCGCACAAGCATATCCGTCCGCTGATCCTTCGAGGACAAAGTGAGAAGACCGGCTCGTAAGAAAGAAGCTGATCAAACAAGGTAATGACTTATCATAATACTGCATGATTATTCGTTACAGAAATTGAAAACTTGTGCGGTTTGATTGTGCCGATAGGCTCAATAAAATGGTACACAATATTGCTGGGAGGGCGCGCATGATAAATGCGAAATGGCTGGTGTGAATGCTGGTGAATACGTCTTGTAGATCGTTTATCACGGAAACCTGGGTGGATCGACATAAGGATAATTTCCAGTTAGCATTGACATTCCTCGTGACATATTTATACTTTTCTAAGGGCGTTAACAGAAGAAGAAGAACCTTGAGAATGTAAAAAGTTCACGGCAGTGCATGTCACGCACTGAGAGAACAAGACTCCTGCGTACTCCTGGAAGAATATTTGCTTCGACCCCTGAGCCAGTGCGCCCGCCAGTTGTTTGGCGCCTTTCTGGTTCCTCCGAGAGGGGAATTCAAGCTTAGACTCCGTGCAGGCCAGTAGTCCATAACTGGCGCCTTATCGGTCCTTTTCCACCAGGACGCATAAGCGCCACTGTGGCGTATCGCCGCACCTTCCTGGAAGACATAATCATCCGTCTCTGCAAGTTGTCAGCGATACGGACATCGAGTATTCGACAACACCAGTGAAGTATTCATCGTACTAGACCCATATTCCCCGTCAACGCCTTTCTGCCGGGCCGACACATGCTGCTGTAAAGCCATGACTGAGCCGCTTCTATACTTCTTCTTCATGCTTTCCTAGCAGCGCTTGAGCGTCCCGCCGGTATCGTCAACTTAACTTTGGATCTTGATTGGCCAGACCACAAGCAGCTAATCCGATGGCTCAGAGTGGGGAAAGAATTAATTCCTCGTCGCTACGCCCTGAAAAGGGGTGCTTTCAATTATATTAGGTCCTGTTCCTGTGTCCAATCAGAAGCCTTTAACTTTATGAGCTAATATTTCATTTATTGCATCCAACCGAAGCAGTGTGGGGCGCCAAACCAATTAGAACATTTTCCGATAACAGACTCCCTGATTTGTACATCCTCCGAGGGTTCCGTCCGAAGTAGTCCATGCCGCTGTCTATTCTATAGCCAATACTTTCCAACCATACCCTTCGTCCCAGAAAGACACTGCTTGATCTGCAACTTTAAATCTATCCTATCCACAGCAACATCCATGATTTTACATTCAGGATGCCGAACCAAACTGGCTACGTATGGCAAAACGTGGCGTTCCCTTTTCGACTTGGTTTCTTGTGCAACTTGGATGCCAGGTTACTGGAATTCTCTCCGCTCCTTCCGCTCCTGCTTGATCTATCCTAGGAAGTCCCGTGCAACGCGCCATCTTTGATCGTGGCATACTTTGAGCTGTCACAATAGACAACTGACTAGTTAATACGACTTACTCATACCGAATAGCAAAGAGATACATTCAAATGACCATGTTGTTGCATTTTTTTCCCGTGCTATGTCAGGTTAGCAGGCTCATTTTCTTGCTTCGCGCGTCCGTGTGTCTCTAATTGAGTCTGTGCGTGTGCGCATCCGTCACTGTGTGCGCGGACCTCTCTATGTCCTGCGTGCATGTCTGTGAACATCTGTGTGTCTTATAACACGTGGCTCATAGTCAAACACATCCAAATAGGCAATAGTCGTTTTTTCCCCTGTTGCCCAACCTCTTGCGGCACCCCACGGGGCGACCTGAAGTTATAAAAGACGACGCATCTTGTTTCCGTCAACAGCAAAGCTCCCATTCCTTTCCTTACTTCCCTTTTCCTTTTCCCGCTCATTTTCGATCTCTATCCATCACACTTTTAAACAATGAATTACACTTCCCAGAACCCACCGTTGTGCTATCCATCGAGTTCTACGAACGATGACCCGAACATGACATTATCAATGGAAACGGAGAACGCAGTGCCGGTTTTTCGTGAGCCGATCTACCCAAGCAGTAGCAGCATGACGGGTGCATCAAGCGCAGGCTCGACTGTCGACTGTTACTCTGGCGTGGCGACACCATCATCAGTACCTTCTCAGGTGCAAACTCCGAGCGAATTTGCCTTAAGTAGCTTACAAACTTTAGTGTCGTCTTCGTCGTATCCAGAAACACCCGACGACTATACGCCACCGCCAAGCGGACATTGTTTGAATCCTCATTTAGACATCCAGCAGCCATACACTTCCTCCTCGCAAGACCCGGATGGATACCCAACAGAGCTACAGAGCAACAGCGGAAGCTCAACCTGCGGAAGCTTTGGGTCCAACGCATCATCATCGGACGGCTGGTTACACACCCCGCCTTGCGGCACCGGCCACGCAGCTGAATACTACCCACAGGGACAGGTCAATTCCACACACAACGCATCATACTACGGCTTTGGAGAACAAAATCCAGGCAGTTTCACGTCATCGACCTTTCGAAACCAGGATGAAAGCTACGCCGGGTCGCAGGCATACAACGACACGCTGTATATCTTTAACTTGTGGGTGGCTCAGCAACCAGAGGAGAGCCGTCTCAATGCGGCGCATCATCCCACACCCGAGGACAACCAAGTGCATCAATGCGACATGTGTGGCAAGTCCTTCAAGAGATCGCAAGAATTGAGACGGCACGCGCGAACGGTACACAACGATGCCCGGCCTTTCAGTTGCCAGAAATGCACAAAACCATTCAACCGCAAAGATATCCTCTCGCGGCACGAGAGAACCTGTACATACCCGGAACCCTAAATGCCTACTTGTTGCTTAGATATTAGTATTCTAGATCACGCTGTAAATTATCAATAGACTGGCTTTTCTATCTACTGTAAATTACGGTGCAAAAAGCGGCGAATCACTCTTGGTTCTCTGAAGAGAATTGCTTCTCGACATGCTCAAACTCCATCCTGGTCGTCACCGCCCGAACAGTGTCCCATGATTCGTACTGTCATGACGCCCGAATTTTTTTCCCTTTTGACAAGACGCATGAAGAACACAACAGAGTTCTCTACCCTTCCTTTAGCAATTGGTGAAATCTGTTGATACATGAACCGTAATGCCGAAGACTTGCTGCGTGCCTGAATTGCATGTCATTAATAGTGTACACTCTGTCTTTTTAGAAGCCCTGACACGCGTGCAGGTCACGGGCACAGTATATATTCCCAGGAAACCTGTACACTCCGAAACGTGTGTCCGTAACCTGGACGACTGGGCGGCATCACAGACTGTTATATGTTCTTCCATTGACCAAACCAATTCCCGACAAGTCTCCACCATGCAAGCCTTTCCAGTTTCCTAATCCATTCACCGTGCTTTGACAGAATCTCTGTGTGCTTCTGATGCACAGTCCTGTACCATCGTCCGAGTGTTCAGTAATGAAATGTACGCGTGTACAACGAACATGCCCGCTTCCAAAATGCGTGAGACCAAATCAACCCTTGTGGCCAACTGGTCCCATCAGCATGATTCTCCTTATCGATCGACAAGCAGCATCGTGTCTGGCTGGTCATGAACATAGTCGGTGCTCCCTGGCTGTTTCTTGAAATTTCCCCTAGTGTCCTCTCGATACGTTTTGCCAGTTTTCGTTCCAATTCTATCCAACTCTGACCGCATTGTACGTGACAGGTGGGATAGACTGTCAAGCTGGATCAGCGTTCAGTGGATTTTTTTTCCGAGGTATAAAAAAGACGTCAAATCAATGAATGGACCTAAAGTGAGGGAAAGCGTTCCTGGAACAGCTGGCTCAGCAGGACATATCATTATTAGGGCATTGCCAAGTTTTACAAGGGTATTCGCCCGTTCAATGCCCAAAGCCGTAGTACATATCGACCTTGTCCTTTCGGAGCAATAAATGATCTCGTTACTTTCAATAGTCGATACGGCGAATTCTTTCCTCGTTTTCCATAGCATACAATGGAATGGCGACGTTTGAAACTTGGCGGGTGCCCGAGTATTTGTGTATAAAGAGAGCCAACTATTTATTGGAGTTTTCCATCAATATAACCGCGAGCCATCTCTCTCTCCGTTCTCTCCGTCTCCTCTAATCTCTTTTACAAAAAAGTTAGATGCGTTCTAGTCTTTTCAAATTTGGATGCGCACTGGCGCTATGGAGTGCTGCTGCTGTGCACGGACAAGGCGAACCGGAAGATATCAAGGTCCCACAAAACCCCGAATGGCTTGCCCAAGTCGACCTGAGTCAAGTCCCCAAGATCCCGATTCGACCTGTAGGCTCTGGGGTGTGCAAGGACGCAGTCTGCGACGGGAGCGACAACGACCGGTGCTTTGAGAGCTGCGGCAACAAGCCCACGCCGAGTGACATCTACGGCTGCCCGCACGACCACCAATGGGCGCTTACCTTTGACGACGGCCCAAGCAACTACACGAGCCAGCTGCTCGACGTCTTGGACAAGTACGGGATCAAGGCTACCTTTTGCATGATGGGCGCACACGTCGAAAAGTATCCGGAGATCGTGAAGCGTGCGTACGAGTCCGGACACCAGATTGCGTCCCACACCTACTCGCATCCTCACCTGATGAGCTTGACGAACGAGCAAATCATTAATGAAGTCAGGGCGACCGAAGAAGCGATCATGAATGTGATTGGCATCAAGCCCAGATACCTCCGCCCGCCGTTTGGTGAGGCCGATGATCGTGTCAAGGCGCTCCTGAAAGCGATGGGCTACAAGGTTCTCCTCTGGAATGTGGATCCGACGGACTATGACGTCTATATGCTTCCTGATGCACCCAAAAAGATCCAAGGCGCATTTCGTATGGCGGCCGCAGGTAAAGATACCGGTCTGAATGCCCACGAGGACGCAGGTTTCATTAGTCTTCAGCATGGTAAGAAAGGAAGAGGTTATTACTCATTCCAGCACGCTGTGTGTCTAACCCATAATAATAGATCTGTACAAGGAATCGGTTGAGCAGGTCCCGCGTGTTATTGAGTATCTCAAGAAACGCGGCTTCAAGTTCATGACGGCTGCAGAGTGTCTGGACGACCCCGAACCTCACGATGTATTAGAAGACCCTCTTATTGTTCAAAACGTGAAAGGACTCGCCAACAGCACTACTACTACTACTCCTTCTCCTTCTTCGTCCGTTTCTATGCCCTCGTTGCCTGTGGTTCAGCGTATTGCCTCCAATGACCCTTCATCCTCTTCTATTTCCTCTGCTTCTTCTTCTACCATGATCACCCATTCTCCTTCTATCCTTTTCATCGCCCTCTTGGCTTTGGCTCTTTTCTAAATTCCCGAATACCTCTCTCTCTCTTTTTTTTATCGTTCACAAAAAATTTTTTGGCCAGTTCGTTTATTGTTGTTGTTATTATAGAATTAAACCCTCTCGGAGAAATAAAGAAAAAGAAAAAACACACGAGAGGAAAAACTTGCGTGATAGAAATACAAAAAGCAAAAAGGAAAGGATGGGGAAGCTGAATAGTACATACGTTTTACACGGACATCATGAAAGCCATGGTTGCCAAAGCAATGGTCATCATGAGCGTAGGCATGCTAGCAGTCGCGGCGTTTTCATTGACCGATTGAGCGGATACAGATTCATCCGTCAAAGCAGAAGAAGAGGAGGACGAGGACGACGACGACGAAGAACCTCCGCTAAGACCACCAATACCAGCGTTCGAGGATGAAGAAGACGAAGAAGAAGCAGACGAGGAGGAAGAAGATGAAGAAGCACCTGGAACACCGACGCTGACACTGATACCGATACCAGGCGTGGTGGTCGTGGTGCTGCTGCTTCTGCTGGATGAAGTGCTGGACGTAGTAGACGGTGTCGGAGTCGTGTTGCTGCTGCTGCTGCTGCTAGAAGATGTCGTCGTTGTCACTGCAGCCGAAGAGGAAGTGGTCGGAGACGAGGAACCAGACGATCCAGATCCCGTCATGGGACCACTGTAGTCACCAGGGACAACACGAGCACAACCATCTTGCGAAATACCACGGTTACAATTCGTTTGCGAATTCTAAAATTGGCAAAGGTTGAGTTTTTCTTTCTGTCTCTTGAACAAAGGGGGGGAATATGTTAAGAAGCTTACGCAACAACGAATACAGTAAGTGTAAGACGCAGGTTCAATTAGGTTGACATAGTATTGATAACCTGCACAAGAAGAACCATCCGGAGCCTTAATATCATATTGTCTGTACAAAGAAAAAGTTAATTTCTTTTTTCCCCCCTGACAACGAGCAAGTAAATGAGCGGGGTTTTGCTGCTTACCCTCCTTGGTCGTTCGGGTCAAGGTTTGCTTTGGAGGGATCAATTTGGCCAGTGACCTGAACATAATCGTCTGTGGCAACAAAGTGTGCAGATTGGATGAATCCAGCTGGCATAGGGTTGGCGTTCACTGCCTGTGGCGTGTTGCCCATGCAGAAGGCCTGGGCATTCCATTCTGTGTCTGAAATAAGACGATCCGTCGAATCGGTGGGCGGCAAAAAGGTACAAAAGTTGGTTGCATCCACAACTTGGGCGATCTGACCACCACCTGCACTGACTTTGGCTGCCAACAGTGCAAGCGAGCCAAAGAGGTAACCAAGACGAGAGGACGAGACCATGATGATATATAAAGAAGAGAGAGAGAAACAGCGGGAAATGAGAGGAGGGAGTGCGCAAGTTAAATGGAAGGGTCAGGACAATGTGACATAAACTTTTGCGAAACCAAGAAAACAAGCTAAAAAGAAGAAAATCCCCCTTCATTTTATATTCGAGCAACCTGACGATAAAAATATCTGGTCGCACGAAATGGATTGCAAGCCGGAAAAAAGAGTTACCTTAATTTACTTGTTATGGTAAAAATTGGGTCTCATTGTATCCCGCTTTTGGTCCATCCCCTTGCCAACCACTTATCTTGCCCTATTTTTATTTTACGCTTCAATTCCCCGCCCTTGGCAAGACGGTTTCAGATATTCTACTTGCGATGTTGAAGACAGGATGATGCCATGTGTCTGTATATAAACAATGACGCATCGACGATCCCATGTGTTTTGGTAAATATCAGTCTTTAAAAGGGAAAATTATACTATCGCGCTAAAATACCACACTGCTGGAAAATTATTTTTGGGTTTATCGGAAAGCATAATGTCTATTTCAGGAAAAAAGAAAGAAAGATCATCGCATTATGAAAGGCAAGAAGAACCCTCTGTCTCTCTCTGTCTCTCAATTAGGGGAGCGGGCCGCGGAGGGGGCATAGACTCCGTGCGTGCAAGAAGCTCTCATTACGAGTTGATCCCTCTCTGTCTTTCTCCATATGCAGTGATTAGGCCACATCTTGTAAGTTCTCCCTATTCAAATTCAGCGCCACAGAACGGCCGAGACTTCATGGAACAATGATCTGGACTTGGTTTCATCCGCACCATCTTGGCCCTTGTTTTTGCTGAGGGCCCTTTAGCAATACTGATGGTAAGACACATCATCTTGGCGTCAGATCGACGAATGACAGGTAAACAAACATTATGTATGTGTTAAAGGACACGGGTTGGTCCGAGCAAGGCAACACGTGCACTGTCATAATCGGGGCTGATGGGCACATTGTAACGCTGATCGCATGGAAAAAGGGGAAGGGGGGCGGGCATTGGTTGAACAAGGTTTATCTTGCACAGTAACGAGATCATTTCAAAGATGCCAAAGCTAAGCCACTGATCTACGCTGAGCCCAGGGTCCATCCATTATTCTAGTAGCAGTTGCATTGAAACAACCGACTTTTTGAATCCAACATGGCACTGTTAACGAGGTAGCGCTCCACGCGCGTAACATTTGAAAAGACTGAAGCGGCCGGGTTTTTTATAAATTTGCTTGTCCAGCAACTGCCCTGATTTGAAGCTCATTGCACGGGGCAAGGTCCGTGATCTGTATGAAGTCGACGAAAAGTCGCTCTTGTTTGTCGCTACCGACCGTATCAGTGCCTTTGATGTAATCATGGCCAACGTAAGCCAGTGCTGCAAAAGAAAAAGAAAAAGGCTGATTCTCATGGTGGTTGATCGCATCGATTGACTTGACCCCCACTTTATCACAGCCTATCCCGGGCAAAGGCAACGTGTTGACACAACTGTCGTTGTTCTGGTTCAAGCTATTATCCGATGTGCTGCCGAACCACTTGATCACGGCCAACTTTGACGAAATGCCTGCCAATGTGCAAAAGTACCGCGAACAGCTGGAGGGGCGGTCGATTCTGGTAAAGAAGATGCGTGTATTGCCCATTGAGGCCATTGTACGCGGTTACATCACTGGGTCTGGATGGGCAGAGTACAAGCGCAAAGGCACGATTTGCGATATCCCGCTGCCGACGGGACTGGTCGAGAGTCAAAAGTTGCCCGAGGTCCTGTTTACGCCTAGCACCAAGGCCGAGATCGGTCAGCATGGTAAGAAAGCCAGTACTGCCTATGACATAGTTTGTATTCAATTTGGGTTTATTAGACGAAAACATTCATCCGTCCAAGATGGCTGAAATCTTGGGCAGTCAAGAGTTAGCAGACAAGATCGCAAAGGCTGCCGTTGCACTGTATACCAAAGCAAGCGAGTACGCTGCACAAAAGGGAATTATTATTGCAGACACAAAGTTTGAGTTTGGTCTTGATGAAAATGACAATCTTGTTCTGGTGGACGAAGTGCTGACGCCTGGTAAGCCCTTTTTTCCCTCTTTGAAATAATGTCCTACTTACCCTTATGCCGCGTCCCCAATGCATTAGACTCGTCGCGATTCTGGCCTGCTGATAAGTACGAAGCTGGACGAGGCCAGGAGAGTTTCGATAAACAGTTCCTGCGCAACTATCTGGAGTCGATTGGTTTTGACAAGAAGACAAGCATTGAATTGCCAGAAGACGTCTTGACGAATACAATCAACAAGTACAAGGAAGCATATCATCTACTGACAGGTCAGGAGATTCAGCTGTAATTTGTTCGCGCCCCTCCAATTTAGATGTATATCACTGCATATTGCACCAATAACATGAGCATTAGATAACGTTGAATGCTTTGGTCTGTATTCCTCTCCTTTGTGAAAATCGAAGCTGAAACTTGCAGGTCGTATCCGTTTGACGAAAGCTCCAGTTCTGTTCTCTTTGCTGAGTCGTACCTTATAACACGATCTATCGTCTACATCGGGCCCGTAGCTGTGTGTTTTGTCATTAAACGGAGCCGTTCTTCTCCAGGGAAGAAGGTCCTGTTCTTTAGCGCGTATAGCGCCAACTTACGGTAGACCACTTCATTCACCCTCATTCAGCATAGCTTTATATTATTTACATGAATTCTGGATAACAATGCCGCATTTAGTCAGAGAAGCCTTGCACAGTTCACCTAAGAACGGTGTATAGCATTAAGCAGCATGTCGGCTTTCTTAACCCGGTACGCTTCCACAACCCTCTATTCCATTTTAAATTGTAGTTACACATCCAGTTCTATCGAAAAAGAATACACGTTGCCGCCAAAAAGCCAGATGTGAGCTTCATCGAGGGTGGGCATAAGACATGATAAAATGGTGTTCCAATAGAATGATCTATGCAAACCGCTTTTTGCCATAGTTCATGTATAAGATTGAACTCATTCTGTTCTGTCCTTAACTTTTGTAGATTCGCTCCATTACACAAATCTGCAAACACAAGATGACTCGCCCGGGAAGCGCAACCGTTCTGGGCACGCATGCCGTCCACGCATAAAGGATGTTTATATTTGAAGCAGCGCTTTAAACGAAACTGGCCCCTTTCTGTATGTACCGTACCGTCTGTGCCGAAGCTCATTGTAGAAAAACAGATCTACTCATGCCCATTGCCGAAAGAAGAAGAAGCGACAGAAAGAGAACTTTACTGCATATCATCATATCATAAAGAGAAATACAGATAAACTTGAATAAGATATATACACACACGCCAAGGACACATGTCTTTCCTTTTCCGATCTTGCATTTCTCGCACTAAGCGTTAAAGTATAGTGCAAGACACCATTGTAATTCTTGAAAATATGCCGTACAACCATGAACATCGCTGTCTGGCACTAGCGGCAAAAAGCTCGTCAAAATGTAGCCAAGTCGATCCCGCATGTGCAGCCCACACGCCTCCAGCATTGTTCCGCCAGCGACATTGAGGAATGCGTAAATGAGCGCAGGCGTGATTCGTTGCGGTGATACTTTGCAGGTCCCCGACAACCAGGACCAACCCTGCTCGACCCCAACGGGTCCATGGCCTGTCTTTATCATCGCTGCAAATACCACCGTGTAGGCCACTTGATAAACCTGGCCGTATTCATCCTCATCGCGTCCAGGAAAAGGGCTTTGCGCGGTATGTAGATTAGCGCGCGCGCGGGGGTGGGGAACATGGTACAGGAACAGTCAATGTTAACTTACGGGATCGACGTCATGATACGTGGGTATCATGTACGGACAACGCATGCACAGCTCAGCCATAAAATACTCGCGAAAAAGAGGCGTGTCCCAGCAAAGCGGCGCGGCGAGTTTTCCATAAAAGTTGGCGGCTTCCTAGCCGATTGAAGACCACACCTCTGCGCATGCTTGCGACTATGTACGTGATCAGTATATCAAACAGAAAAAGAGAGAGACGCATCATCGTTACCATTAAATCTCCAACGACGTTCCTGAGTAAATATTCATATACATCCTGCGATGTGTACCGTCCAGCGGCAAGCAAGATGTTTCTGATAACGGCATGCTGATAACGAATGACAGACAGACAGCGTCAATCATCCATTCAAACCTTACTTTGGTAATCACTTACGCTTTGCATAACCGCGCGATCATTGTACTCCAGCTGCTCCACAATGCGCTTGATTCGGATTCGCTCCCCATAAGCGTACATCATCAAGGGCGCATTCGACTCGACCTTCTCCTTGATCTGGGCTTCATAATTGTCGAGCGTCGTTGTATGTTCTTTATACTCCTTTAAATAGGAGATCGACGCTGCTTTCTGTCGCTCCTCACGCTTCTTCCTTTCCTCTTCTTCTTTTTGTATCTCCATTTTATAGGCCTTGATTGCCTGTTCCGCAAGCTTTACAGAAGACGTTAGCCCTTCTTGTTGGAAGCAAGAGGAAAAAGGATATTACCTGTCGAATCTTTGCGATACGATCCTCTAACTCTTCCTGCATCATCTCATCCTGATCCAGCCTAGTTTGACATGAGCAAATTTTCGCATGGCAGAAAGGACAAGTTCCACCACATACCAGTACAGACTTATGTCCATCATCTTTTCGCGCAGCTCCTTGACTTCCTCCTCTTCCTTCTTTCGACGCTTCTCCAAGAGCTCACGCTTCATGCTCTCCAGCTCTCTTTGGTGCTCCGCCTCTTGCTCCCAGTACTTCTCGTCAATCTCGAACTACATACCCACGAACAAGATGAATGTGTCAAATCCTTAAGAACCACGCAAGAGATCTTACCGGCGTGATCTTTCTTAAATTATTTTCACGATAAATCTTGCGGGGATTTGTCGGCTTGGCAAGAGATGCCAGCTTCGGGGCCGGTTGCGAGGGGCGGGCACGTCTTGAAACAAGTTACGCGTGTTAGCGATAATTCCAAAACAACACGAGTATTTCTTCCTTACCGTGGCGGTTCTTCTTCTTTCTTCTCCTCCTCCTCCTCCGAATCCGAGGGGCAAGCGTAAATGACCGGATTGGTCGCTTTCTTCAAATCAAATCTACAGCAATGATATAATCAGTCAATGCCCAACAGTCAACAATACAATACGAAAAAAGAAATTTACTGCTGCTGCTGCTCCCCCTCCTCCTCCTCATCGTCCGCATCCGAATCGGATGGGCACGTGTAAGTGACCCGATTGGTTACTTTCGTCACGTCAAAGCTACAGCAAGCATATAATCAGCCAACGCCTAACGGTCAACAACACGAGATATTACCGCTTGGGTTCCACCTCCTCCACCCCCTCTTCCTGCGCCGCCGCCACTGCCACCGCCACCATCTCCTCCCTCTCCTCCTCCTTCTCCTCATCCAAACAGGATGGACTGTCGTGTACGACTTGATCAGTCACTTTGTTGGCGTAAGATCTACAGCAATGATATGATCAGTCAAAAAAACGCTTAATTGTCCACAACACGAAAACTTACCGCTGCAGCGTTTTTATGACCACTTCTGCCACTGCGATCACGATGATTGCTGCTACTGCCACTACTAATACTAATAGTAATAATATCACTTTCACTACGGCTTCGGTGATCATGTTGGCGATAAAGAAAGATGAAAAAGGACATCGGAAAAGTGCGCGTTATTTATAGCCGTCTCCATACAGGTTGTTACACCAAAACGTATAAATTGCCTCTTTGTTTATGCCTCGTGATGGAAAGAAGGCTTTGCAGTTTCTACTGTACCTGTATGCACGACCACTGAAGTGTGCCAACATGATAAACAGATGGTCCGCACTTTCTACGTGTATGCAGACTCACGTGACATGCATCGCGTCTCCCCCGCGCACCTGCACCACCGTTTCTGCTATGCGTTATGTCTCGGTAAAAGAACGCTACTGCAATGATATCCCAACTCTCGCGTTTGCTGCTGTTCACGTGTACGCAAGGCCTAATACGTATGATGGGCTTGAAGATGATTTCTCGTCACAGCTACATTTTATCGTTGCTACTTCGTCCCACCATTTTCTCTCTTTCACTTCTGTTCATATAGGTTGGTATTAGGCTCTTTTCACTATATCCGTGTTGCTCATCTATTTTCATAACAAAGCCGGTTATTGTATCAAATACTTTTCACATTTCAGGTTTCACTGATCACTGATACTGAAACCCCCCTAGTGTCTAGAGGGTATCCTTTTGAATGTTTTATAGAAGCGCGTTAATGAGGGGGAAAAATCGTGCTATACCAAGTTAAAAGTACATAATGAATACTAACAGAGGATGACATTATGTAGTATCTTATGTTGAGGTTATTAGCAGAATGATGGCTTGCTTGTTCACTGGTGATATGTACGAACATAGAAATGATAACGTGTACGACCAGAATGGCGGTATGATGATTGGGAAATCATAACTCAATCCGCACAGTATTCTTTCTGTGAGTTGCTTTTGAGACGTCATCCAAACAATATTCTCCTTTGCAAAGTTGCTCTCCATGATCGCAGCAAACACGATATCGTGTGGCTCAATGTAGTTGAACCGAATACCATACCGACGTCCAACAGACCGCATCAGCATTCCATAGGCCAGCGTCGCTGTTCGGGCAACATTGTAGGATGCCAAAAAGCTCAACGGGCAGGCATTCCCTTGTAGAATTTCCGGAGACACGCTAACTAAACAAAGAGGCCGTTAAAATAGTTTACCCACTTGTTCAAACAGCTGAACGTACCTGCTATTTGACCGCTCCGGTGCTGCCTCACAAGGGACTGAAAAATCGCATTAATTCCCGCTGTGGCCGTCTGATAGTTTCTCCAAACGTCTAGTTCATCAGCTCCATCCTGGTAATTTAGTTTTCTTCTTTCGTCTACGGTCACAATGATGTTCGCAATGAAGAGATCCAAGCGCCATTCACGCGCTTTCGCATCAACTAATTCGGTAATCGATTTGGTGTCGCATAAATCAACTGTAACTGCCCGGACACTCCCGGATCCAAGATCCCGGCAAGTCTCAACAACCCGGTCCAGGTTTACTGTTGTTGTTGTTGTTGTTGTTAAAATCAGACAATCAATCTCTTTGTTGATCTTGACCCCTCCAGGTGATTACCTTTGTCCATCGAAAGCAGCACGAGATTGTAACCAGCCGAAGCGTATTCGTACGACAGTTCCTCACCGATACCCATACTTTATGGAGTAGTAATGGTAAGCAAGATCCTACTACGAAAGCTGTTATTTAACATGCCTGGCCTGGAAAATGACGACTGTATGAATACCGTAGGATGCGGTACCCAAAAGACGTGCGATGATGACTCTAACAAATTCACCGAGCGCGGTAGGAAACAGCAGCAGCGCGCACGTCAAAGTCGAGGTTGCATTCAGAAACAATTCCAAGATAATGTAAAAGATGAGGCACATGTAAAGAGATTGAAATGATTGAGATGGTTTGAGTTGGATTAATATGCATGTTTTTATACCGGATTTTTCGTTTTTACCACTGTATGCTCAAAGCCCTTATGTCACCCCACTTTTAAGGCGACCTCCCCCCAATTTCAAAATTTGATTTTCAAATCCCGCCATGTGTTGCTACCCTCGACTCAAGTTTTTTTTCGCTTGCCATTGACCCTTTGCCGACTCATCACGTTCGCCCTGTTCGCATCTCGCAATCTGACCACCAATCTCATCGTTAATGAACACACTCACAGCGTTGTAATCTCGAAATGTACACTCGCATGCGTAGTCAACCGCGATTTTCAATAAAAATACCTTTTATTTGTCAACTGACTCAGCGATTGCAGTTTTATTGTCTCCGGAAACTTGTGTTTGGAGCAAGTACAGAGATCTCATCGAATTCAGCATCAATCTCTCTCAACCGCCGCGTCAACTCTTGCAAGCGACTGTGCTGATTGGAAGGAACGGTCGCCTTGCCCGCAAATCTTCTAAGTCCG
>JSYX01000444.1:0-29260 GCA_000787465.1 Thermomucor indicae-seudaticae
CGCACCACCTGATACAGTACAGAGTGTTCAGAACTGGTGCAAACTTGCCTAAGCATTAAATTTTGTCTTGCAAGCTGCTGACTGGCTGACTTTTACGCGAGTTAGCGTAAATGCGATAATTCGCAGCTTTTCCAGCACCGTTCCTCCTTTCAGCCCAAAATCATAGAAAGTCCAAGTAGCAATGTCGAAAGACGGTGAATCCCAAAAATTCGGATTTTCAGTAGCCCCAAAATCTTCTCCCAAGCTTCCTTTTCAAAAGAAGACGGGGCCTCGGCAGAGATTTGTTGGCGGAGCGAGTAAACGTCTCGGCTTCGGCGATGACGAAGACCAGGATGAAACCGATCAAGTAGAGTTGGTGACCGGGTTTGAGAACAATAAAGCGCAAGAGTAAGTGTTCTTTTTTTCCTTTGCTGTTTCATTAAAAGGGAGAGAAACCAGTCAT
The DNA here is from genome assembly GCA_000787465.1 of Thermomucor indicae-seudaticae. Classification (NCBI taxonomy): domain Eukaryota; kingdom Fungi; phylum Mucoromycota; class Mucoromycetes; order Mucorales; family Lichtheimiaceae; genus Thermomucor; species Thermomucor indicae-seudaticae. The sequence goes on from JSYX01000444.1 coordinate 443, forward strand.
CGGGGAGGTGGAGGAGTGTTTGGGTGTCGAGAGCTTGATCACTGATTTTTACTACTTCACCTAAAAGTCAAAGCACTTGCTCCCTGTTTTCTCTCGCTCTCTCGCCCGCTTCGTCGTATACTTATTGACTTGTTATTTCGGAAACTTTTTTAAAGGTTGACACCGAAGCCTGAAAACAAACCGCTGTCCATTACGCCATTACCCAACGTCGACTGGCGAACGCGGAAAAAGCAGCTCTATGTTCCAAGCGGCGCGCAACAACAACAGTCATCTTCAGAACAAGCCCCAGAAATACTGGGACAGCAGTCCACATCTTATGGCCTTCAAGTTATGTCAAAAACGTCCTCAAAAACGGTTGCTACGAACGGGTCAAAGGACAATACGACGACCGAGATTATACAAGTCAAAGAAACGATACAAAACCAAGTAGAAAAGACTCTAGAAGAACAAGCAGCAGAGGCTATTTTAAAAGGTTGGTGCGGATTTTGATGATGGGGTCAAAGTCGTTCAGCTGACTTATTAACACTTATGCTTTAGAATCGCAGCAGCTTGACAGAGACGATGATCGACCCGTGCTGACTATACCCATGGTGGATGAAACTACAGCATTTCGAAATGATGTAAAGAACCGACCGGACGAAGCTACGATGGAAGATTATGAACGAGTACCAGTTGATCAATTTGGAGCTGCGCTATTGCGTGGTCTTGGCTGGAAAGAAGGCGAGGGTGTCGGTCGAAACAGAAAGAATACACCGTAAGTTACCACCATCGCTAAATTTTTCCTACGACAGTGATTGATTTCGTCTTGTCTGCACTAGACCACCGAAACTGTTCGAACCTAAACAGAGACAAGCATTACTTGGCTTAGGCGCGACGCCGGCAGATTTTGAGAAAGACAAGAATAAGAGTCGTCGTGCTGCATACACCTTCAAGGAGACTTCGTTGTTCAAAAAGGTTCTTAAGCGACGGAGGAGTCGAAGCCGGAGCCCAAGCCCAAGTCGTAGCAGCAGTAGTAGTAGTAGTAGTAGCCGAAGAAGCAGAAGTCGAAGCAGAGATCGAAGCAGAGATCGGACAAGCAGCAGCCGAAGCAGCAGCAGCCGTAGAAGCAGAAGTCCTGACCAGCGCAGAAGACGTAGCCGGGATCGGCGCCGATAGTTGTATTTCTCATTCGTGTTGGGGCCAAAATCCTAGTCTATACACATATTAAAGTGCCCAAATATTATTTCCTGTCTTTAGCGGACTATAATATGGAAGACTGCACAGGCTTTATGCTGATTTCAGAAAGTATCTGTATGTGAACCACTTCAGCATGAAAGGTTACACGGGAGTTTCCAAAAACTCGGAAACTCGCCCTTTTTGCAGTTCAACGGAAATGTGTTAGCTGCATGTTCCCTGACAATCATGCCCTTCTCAAGTATGTTCTCCATTATGTGATCAATGCACCGATCTTTTCTGTCCGCTTTATCAGGTGTGCTTTAAATGAATACAATGGCTTTATCAAGGATACAGGGTGCATGGGATGCTGTTGCCGCCTTAAGCCACACAATGATCCCAAACGCTACGCGCATTCCCGTTAGGATAATAACTGATGTTATTTCACATCGCAAACAGTTCTATCTCGAAAGCTCCTCTCGTTCGCGCACTCCTGCTGGACGAACAGGGCGACCATCTGCGACCCGTCGTTCTTCGCCCAAAACCACTATTATATACACGTGAGCTCCTTTTCCCCCTCTCTCTGCGCCACAGAGGCGCGCGCCTGTAATACTTGCGTCGTTTGTACAAGATCCATGACGTCGTCACCAACAATGGCGCAGAAACAATGACCGTTGCCAATCTACCGTCCAGTTATATTAGCCTTTTCCATAAGCACGTTCCTACAAAACTGTATTTAGCAAGGCTGGCTTGCCAAAGGAGTTACTTACCGTCTACCAGCTGGGGATAATTTGGCGGCCATCCGATCTGTTAATCTCTCAAATGTTTTGACTGACGGCGGCGCAGAAGAGGCGTCTTCCCCCTTTTGGATAGCGGAGTTCCCGAAAACCCAAAGAACAAGCTGATGGAAGGACGCGTACACTATCACTTGCATAAATGGTTGCTGAATTTAGACTCTCTGCATCTCTATTCGCACACGAACAAGATGTAAGCGCCAAACAAGCGGGAAAAAACGAGAGAAAAATTAAAGCATAGCCCCCATTTCATTCCATCAGGTACGAGCCGTGAGCTTTCTTTCAAACGATTTAATCGTGTCCGCTGCTCGCGATAAAACAGTTCGCTCTTGGAGACGTACAGCACTTAATGAATTCGTTTTGGAACACGTATATCACGGTCATGACCACTTTGTCAATTCTTTGGCGTCCATTCCACCATCCGAACGCTTCCCAAACGGTTAGAATATCTCGCGCGCCCCACATTCTCCCCTCTCGCTAAATACCCAAGCTACAGGTCTGGTCGTATCCGGCGGCTCCGATAAACTGATCAACGTATTTGATCCAGCCTCAAATTCTACTCTTTACACCCTTATTGGACATACCGAAAATGTATGCGCGCTTACAGTATCGCCTAGTGGCCATATTATCTCGGGATCCTGGGACAAGTAGGATGACTTTTTTCTCAATCTCTTGTTGTTGATGGCTGATATCGCAAAGAAAAGTGATAGTATGGAAAGAGTTTCAGCAGGCTTATCTGCTAAAGGGCCACTCGGCAGCAGTCTGGGCGGTCTTGGCACTTGAAGATGATCTTATAGTTACAGGTATGAACGAAATTACTTGCGAATGTTCATTTATATTAAACTGATATCCAACCGCCCAAAAGCTGCGGCCGATAAGACCATTCGTATATGGAAAGATGGAAAACAACTTCGTGTTATACAAGGGCACACAGATGCTGTCCGCGGCCTTGCTAGACTTGCCGGCGTAGGATTCATCTCATGCTCTAACGATGGGTAAGAATGCTTGCTTGCGTTAATCTACAAGGGAAAAATATTGTAACAGATTATTGTCGTTCAAGTGTCTTGAAGGTCTGGACTATTGACGGCGAATGCGTGCAAGAGTTATATGGGCATACATCTTTTGTATACTCCGTCACTGTATTGAGTACGGGCGAACTGGTGTCCTGCGGAGAAGATCGAACAGTTCGGGTTTGGAAAGGTATATATTGAATAACCCAAGGCCACTGCACAAGTACCATTTTCAACTGACTTTTTGTTTTTGCCACTTGCTGCTCAGACGGTCAATGTGTACAAACCATCCAGCAACCGTGCATATCGGTCTGGGCGGTAACGGCACTGCCAAACGATGATATCGTTGTTGGAGGAAGCGATTGCATAGTCAGAATTTTCACTAGATCACCAGAGCGTTTGGCAGACCCTGAGGCTCAGAAAGTAAGTAAATATGCCCCCAGCAGAATTTGACGCATGAACTGACCAAATATTTGATACCAACCTACGAGTAGCACTTTGATGATACTATCGCTAATCAAGCCATTCCATCGTAAGATATGGCAGGCATAAACTACATAAATTCGATATAATAACCCCCCGCGTGTGTTTTTCTTTTTTCGCAGGAACCAGATCGGAAATATCAATAAGGAAAAACTTGCTGGCCCAGAAGCTTTACGTAACCCGGGCACAAAAGAAGGCCAAGTGATCATGATCAATACCGGTACTACAGTAGAAGCTCATCAATGGAGTACACAACGTCAAAGCTGGCAAAAAATTGGCGAAGTTGTGGGTGGAGTTGGCTCAGGAACGAAAAAACTGTTTGAAGGGAAAGAATACGATTATGTGTTTGATATTGACATTGGCGCCGGTCCTGAAGGAATGCTAAAGCTGCCATATAACGTCACCGGTAAGTTCGATCTTGAGCGCGAATATGAAAGTTTTGCAACTAACCAACTTGCAATATAAAGAGAATCCTTATGAAGCTGCACAAAAGTTTATCTGGCGACACCAACTGCCTCAAATATATCTGGACCAAATTGCAGATTTTATCACGAAAAATGCACAGGGTGTAGAACTGGGTCAGACAACCGGCCAATATCATGACCCCTTCACTGGTAGGTGTTACCTTATCTCACTTTGGCCCCGCCATATGTTCCTAAGGCTAATTAATATATGAACACAGGTGGTAGCAGATACGTGCCAGGACGAAGTACTGCACCAACGGCCCAAAGTGGCCAGTTCATGGATCCTTTCACTGGTGAGCCTTGACCTTTTTCCTCGGGCTTACTATTTAACTCTACTTACCACTTTTGCTACTTAGGGGCATCGTCCTATAGACCACAAGGTTCATCCATGCCGGCAGTTCCACGAAGCGTGCCACCCGCGCTGGCGCAGAAAGTACTGCCTATGGTAAATCAATTGCGGGGTGCATTCATAGTTTTGCTTCAATTAGCCCTTTGCTCATATTTCTTTCGGCCTAAAGACAGAATACCTTTCCCTAAAGCAAGCTAATTTGGATGCCATTTTCGCTAAACTTAAATCCCTCAACACTGGCATCAAAGAAGAGGATAAATTAACCGAAGAGCAGTTGAGCGCACTATCCAATGCCGTCACGTACCTGAAGAATCCAGAAAAGGCAGAGTTGAAGAAGAACGAAAATGGCCTATTGGTTTTGATCAACATATGTCGCACATGGCCACCGGCACAGCGATTTCCTGCGTTGGATCTTTTGCGACTGTTTACACTTGTGGCTCCAGAAGCTGTTGCCGGAATACTCGCGCAGCAGCGGAAAGAAGAAGGCCCGGTCAGTTTTCTCCAACAAGCCGGTGGTCTTCTCAATCCGTCAAGTGATAAGGTGGCGGAGACAAATGCGATGCTGGCGTTTCGCGGTCTGGTGAACATGTTCGACAAGCCCGAAGGAAGAAGTATTGTATGGGAAAAGCGACAAGTGCTAGCTCAAGTGTTGCAGTTCGACGTGGTGGGCAACTTTAAAGGCAAAGGAGTTCGTCTTGCGATATGTACTTTGGCACTAAAGTAAGTACCGGAAAAAAATCAGGCTGGCTAGTTGTAGTAGGAAAACTAACAAGCCAAAAAGCTTTGCAACTCTCTTGACGACTCGCGTTGAAGGACACGATGAAGACAATGCTATTGGTCTGACAGGTTCGCTTATCGAGATAATCAAAGAGGAAAAAGACGAGGAAAATCTCTATCGAGCCCTGGTTGCCTTGGGCACACTGGTAAACTCGGATATATGGTTAGTTAGACCCTTGTAGATGATAATTCTAACCACGTCAACTTTTTAGATGAATCGTTCGGACGCTTGTAAAGAGGCAGCTGGCATCATGGACGCCAAAGTCCAATTGCATCGTATAAAGTCTGAGTATGGTGACAGGGAACGGATGCGTCGCGTCATAGGTAGGGTAAACCAAAGTCCCATCAATTGGTATATGTAAATACTGAACATGAGCGTTGCAGACGAGATGAATGCAATGTTTTAATCGATACACACGCAGAAAAAACTTGATCCTTTTACGGGGATATTCCAGCCTTGAATAAACGCGTTAATAACTCCACTGGACAGGTGGTCACCATGATCTATAGCACATAAAAGTCGAAAGCTATGAACGTTTTGGTGTGCAAATGGCGGACGGTCCTTGGCTACAGTTGATATAGTCTTTAAGTTGCATGCATTAATGAAAACATGGCCTCTTGTTTTCACAACCGATATGATTGGAGAAAGTGGCATCAAAGGGCAGGGTCCATTATCCCGTTTCTTTTTCCGAAGTTGTACGTACCAGAGGAAGGAGAATAGGAAAATTGTCCGGGAAAATTTTTCGGGCCTGCAAACGAATCGAATTATAAAAGAGCGGGATGGCGGGCTCGACATCGGAGCAGCTACCGCAATAGATAGATAGAATATACGATGGCAGACCTGACAAACAAGTTGAACGTTCTTATGGTTGGAACGGGCGAATACACCACGGGTTTCGTGCACGGCGCTGCATCCACATCCGACAAAAAGGTAATGAATGAACTCCCCTTTGAAAGACGGTCTATTTGTTAAACGAAACAAAGGTGGGCGTTATTGCACTCACCATGTTTGATCTTCGCCGCCGAGGTAAAGTCGACAAAATCTGCCTCGTCGGCACCAATGGCAAGAAATTCGCCGCCATACGACAACATCTCGACCAGAACATTGGCCAAGTCTACAACATGGATACCACGCTCGAGCATACCTGGCCTGAGCCCGATAAAGTGGATCCCGAAGCATGTAAGCTCTCGACCTAGGAGAAACGCCTCCTCCTGCTGCTGCAACTACTTTCTAACACCCTATTTACAGACAAGGAAGCCATTGACAAGTTCTTGACCCCCGGCGACGCCATCACCGTATTCACTCCGGACCCGACCCACTATCCTATCGCACTCTACGCCATCCAGCGCCGCATCCACGTCCTCCTCACCAAGCCCGCCGTCAAGATCCTCGAACACCATCAGAATCTCATCGCCGCCGCTGAACACCATGGCGTCGTCATCATGGTCGAGCATCACAAACGCTTTGATCCCGTTTACCGAGATGCCCGTGCAAAGGCTCGCAGCCTCGGCGAATTCAATTACTTTTATAGCTACATGAGTCAGCCAAAGCGCCAACTCGATACCTTTCGCGCCTGGGCTGGCAAAGATTCCGATATAAGCTACTATCTCAATTCGCACCACATTGACTTTCATTGCTGGGCACTCCAAGGCAAAGCAGTCCCGTACCGCGTCGTCGCGTCGGCGTCCAAGGGCGTGGCCACAAGCGAACCCTTCAACTTGACTCAAGGCACAGAGGTATATCAAAAAGTCACCACACCACACACACACACACACACACACACATCGACTTATCAAAATCACACCTTTAGGACACCATTTCCTTGTTGGTCAACTGGCGTTCTTGTACAGACCCGAACCACGTCGGCATCGCAGTCTACACTTCGTCCTGGGCAGCCCCCAACAAGAGCGAAGTCCACTCCCAGCAACGGTTCCATTACCTCGGCTCGGCTGGCGAAATCAACGTCGACCAGGCTCATCGTGGATATACAGTCACCTCCGATCATGGCTGCCAAGGTCATGCGCACGTCAATCCGTTCTTTATGAACTATGCTCCGGACGAAGAAGGCTATTTCGGTGGTCAGACTGGCTACGGCTACATTTCCATTGAAAAGTTTGTCGACGCCTGTCGTGCGTTTAACGCCAACCAGATCACCCTCGATGATCTCGACAAGAGAAGCTTGCCCACCATTCGCAACACCGTCCTCGTCACCGCTATTCTCGAAGCTGGCCGCATGAGTTTAGACCAAAATCGACCCGTCAACATCGAATCCAAGGACGGCCAATGGGTGCTCGTGTAATTACCGAATTTGGCAACCAAAAGGGAGCATGTTGTGTCAAAATTTATTTTGCTTGGTGTGTAACATATGTCTACATATTTTTAGCATTATTTTTTGTTGAATTCCAGATACGCTTCGTACGCTTCAAGAGAATCGCTCTTGCCAGAGGATATCAAAAATGTTTCATAATCCTTGTATTCCTGGTGCAGTCCCTTTTGCACTTCCATTTCCTTGGCCAGCTTTTTCAGTTGATTCTTGGACAATTCAGCGCCACCTGCGGCAGCGCGTCTTTCCTTTTCGAGCTCCTCGGGTGACTGTTTGCCCTTTAAAATTCGTTCCCACCCTTTCTGAAGACGTTGCCTTTTGGCCTCTGCTGCTTTAGCTGCCTTGGCTGCTTGCTGAGCCAGCTTTAAATCCCGTGCCTTTTTCGCTTCTTCGGGACTCACAAGTTTCACCAACGCAGTGCCATCTATACCATTTTTAATGACATATAATTGGCAAAGGAAATAGGCAATTGGGCATACCTTTTTGATCATCCAGTATTACACCCAGTTCTGCCAATTGCACGTCTCGAAGCATATCGCAGAGCTGTAAATACTCTTTGGGTTCCTTCTTTTCCAAAGCCAGTTGTCGTACACTGTCTCTGAATTTTGACAAGGTTTGCAAGCATTGCATCAAGAATTCCTCCTAATCAGATGCTGCTAGTTGAGTCTCCTCATCCATAACAACACACGCCAAATGACCTTTCGTACCTTGCTGTCGTCACCAGAAGTTGCAGTCGTTGTGCCAATTTCAACACCAAATATCTACCAAAAGGACATTACTGAAATAAAAACTATGCCGTCATTATACTTCATATACTCCCTCAGTCAACCTTACCTGCATCATACGTGAGACATAGTTGGCTACATCCTCCAAGACATCAATATTGACCACATCAGCGCCGTTTGCCATGTACTTGTTGGCTTGACTGATTAACTCCATGATCTCGTCCACAGCAACAGGTGTGTTAATAGAGTCACACAACGCGGCATGCACAGCATCCATCTTTTCATGAAGTCTACACAGTCCCATCAATGACCCTTCTATCTTTTCTTTCCATCGTCAGAGAACAAGTACTTACACTGCTGTCAGTTCTCTTTCCGCATCTCTCCAACGATGCGCCACAGTTCCGTCCGGTAACTTGGTAGCTCCTCGTGACCCATCTGACCGAATTCGATTTCCAAGTGCTTTCACGTTATCAAAGAAGTTCTGATTTTCCCATCAGCTTTCCTTTCTTTCATTTTTACGCAAAAGTAAAAACTTACGCGAATCGTCGTTTCAATCTGAATAGCTTCCTGCATACTCGACTGCTTAAAGTCCATCTTTGCATTCCACTGGTGAAGCAAAAAGAAAATCCGGAGCTGTCGCGCCGAATACGTTTTCAACGCTTCCTGAATCGTGATAAAGTTCTTGAGACTCTTGCTCATCTTTTGCCCCTCTACGTGTAAATGTCCAGCATGCAGGAAATAATTCACCCATTGATGGCAGTCATAGTACGCTTCGGCCTGCGCAAGTTCATTGTCGTGGTGTGGGAACGCCAAGTCAATACCACCCGAGTGGATATCCATATTGTCTCCAAGAACAGCGCTGTCATCATCATCATCATTAGCGTTATTCTTTTCTACAAGTCTGCGATTTATTATATACCTAGCCATCACAGAGCACTCTATATGCCAGCCGGGCCGTCCTTTGCCCCAAGGTGACTCCCATACTGGCTCACCCGGTTTCGAAGCTTTCCATAACGCAAAATCATTCGGGTTTCGCTTGCCCTGCAATTTCGCACCAAGCGAACCTTCGCCGTCTTCAATCAGGCTCGCATCGCCCTTGGACCACGGCTCAAGTTTGGCATAGTGATGTCCCCCTTGGCCGTCAAACCGTGCCGTGTCAAAGTAAACCGATCCGTCCGCTGCGTACGCGTATCCATTCGCAATAATCTTTTCAATATACGAAATAATCTCTGGTACAAACTCGCTCACACGCGTCTTGACACTTGGAGGCAGTATCTATCTTTCATTGTTTACTAACCCTTGCCCTTTTTTCCGGAGGGCTATATAGACTTACATTCAACGCCTTCATATCCTTAAAGTACATGTCTTCCCAATACGCAGACAATGCACGGAATATCTCTGGATCATTGACCTCGGATCCTTTCTTTCAACAGCGTCAATTATCATGATTACACTGGGACAAAGGCGGCAGCTGCAAACCTCTTTATCCAGAGCCAGAGACAAGATATCCTGCGAAGCATCCAACAACGCATGCGCTGCCTCTTTGGACGTATCACCTTGTTGGCTCAGCGCCTTCTTGGCCTGTTCAATCGCATTACGCGACACTTGCTACAACCAGATCAGTCAGTCTCTTTCTTTCTTTCTTTTTTTTTCCATAATAACAACTCACCAACGCCGTAAAGTGCATCTTAAACTTCTCATCCACCAAAATCGCTTGCGCCATCGCCTCTGGATCATTCACCATTCTCTGCTCAAACGACGCCCAATCCTGTATGGCACCCGCCACTTTATCCAGCTTGCTGCTTGCATACGCGTCCCACGCTTTTTCCACCCGTCCCACCAGCTCCGGCGTCAATCGATCGGTCGCTTGCTTGACGCCCTGAAACAAGTGCTGCTGACGCGCCCGCAGAATAATCTTGTCGTCGATATCCGTCACGTTCTGCACAAACTGAACTTGATATCCAAAGTAGTTTTGAAGCACTCGCCGAATAATGTCCATACTCAGATACGTTCTGTATTTCCCCCCTTTAGTGTCTACTAAAAAGATGTCGTCTCTCTCTTTCTTTGGGTACCTCGCATGTCCCATGTGTGCCGCATCGTATACCGTCGGCCCGCAATTGTACCAGCTAATATGACCAGGTCGTTTCGGCTTGAATTCAGTCTATACAAAAATTAGGGTCCTCGTCCGTAGATCTGTCCTAATAAGTCAGTACCTTGGTTTTCGTCAAGGAATTGTATAGTTTCAGCGTCGGTTGTTGCTGCTGAGTAGTAGGTTCATGCCATTTAGGTTGGGCTCGAGAAACGTTGGTACTGGTCATGTTGCAAAAGCTTCTTCTTCCAAGGCGTGGGACGGCAACCAGATACGTCAACACCACGCGCATACAAAGAAAAAAAGTTGTTCTTGAAGCACAGACAGGATCAAAGTCGGAGATAGAAGAAACTCTGCTCTGCTATACATTCATGGCATTGCTTCACTGTTCCGCTAAAAAACTGGATGACAAGAAGCGAACATTTTGTGCCAATGATTAGCAGTCCAATGCATGTCTAAATCAGGGTTATCCAAGATGAGTGTAATATACTAAAAAGAAAACATTTACATACGATATCGGTAATATGCTAAAGCCTATGTGCACAAAAGGGGAAAAAAGTATGACTACATGCTAATGGTATACAAGGAAAACATGAGAAAAGAAAAAAAAGAAATCAGCGTCTCCGTCTGTGCGGCAAAGATCGAACAATCCGCGCTGCTAACCCAAGATTCCTCGGGCTAGGATTATTATTAGTGGAAGAAGAATCGTTCAGAGCGGTGGTGGTGTCAGGTGTAGGTGTAGGTGTGGGAACTTCAGGACTCCGCATTCGAGCAGGCAATTCAATCACTGTGCTGTCTTCTTGCTGCCTCGTAGTAGTAGTAGCTGCTGCTGCTGCAGTAGCAATCTGTCGACGCATGTTTCGTGGTAAGCTTCGTGCTACCCAAGACTGACTAAATTCTTGTGCTCGATCCGCCGAGATCGTCGGTCCAAAAGCCTGATTATTTCTGCCAAGCAATCGTAGTGGAGAAGTAGCTGCTGGTGTAGGTGGCTCAATATGGTTTTCCTCCTCCGTTGTTGTGGTTGTTGTTGTTGATTTTGGAATATCAAGCGAGCAGTCGTGTTTGCACAATGGACAAGCCGCGGATTTTATCGTTAGCCAGGGATCTACACAAGCGCTTGTTAGAACTACACTGACTATCACCAGACAATAGTGACTTACCAATACATTCACAATGATACTCATGACCGCAAGGGAGTTTTCGCACTTGTTCGCCAGATGCAAAATCATCTAGACATATCACACAAGTATCTTCCCGCTGTTGATCATTGTTCGCTTGGGTAGTAGATATCCCTTCGTCATCGTCATTCTCTTGTTCGCCTTTTGGAGTATTCTCGTCTCGAGCAGCAATGTTATTACGTTTTCGTGTCTCAGATGATACTGCCAAGGCTTCCGCGTTCTCCAAAGCCTTTCCCGATCGAGTGGAATCACGGCGTTCATGTTCTTGTTGTACTACGGCAGTCGAGTCATCATGGCCAATGATCCGGGTAGGAAATACAGCCAACATATCAGGTTCAATGACTTTCTTGTCTGTCGTGATCGTAAACGCTGTAAATTGCGGTGGCAAAAGGCCATTTTCCAGCAGTAGTGCGCGTTGACGCCGTCGAATCCTCCACAGGTGATAATGCATCCCCACTAGTATAATTAGTGAAAGAGTCCAAATCCACCACCACACACACACACACACACACGCACGCACACGTGTCTTTCTTACCAGAGGCAAGAAAGCTGATAGCCAGCAACGCAACCACAACAATCAATGTAAACTCCCAGGCACTCGGAAATCCACCAATGGCCGGATACAAAATCACTTTGACCGCTGTCTGGTACGACACGTTGCTGCCGGAGACTTGCATCACTGGATTCGACTGCTGCAGTTTGCCCAGCAGATTCAGCCCGATATCTAGATCCACATAATAAGCCACGATACTGATATTTCCCGGCGGAATATCCTAATACAACGTCTTTAGTTGTCTAAAACCACTGCTGCTAAAGCAAGGATGAGGACTCACCATCAGGCCTGCCCGAGAATCTTTCTCAAACGGAATATCATCATAAATAATCACGCCGACCGCTCCATCCATCTGCGAGTAGATAACCTTCTCAGCAAACGTACAGTTGCCGCGCTTGACAAGCGCAATCTTGCGTTGTTTCGTCAACAGCGTCGGCGGTGTCACACCACTTTGGGGTTGACATGAAAGTCCTCGATCGTACAGTACACCCTATCGAACGGATAAACTCAATTCCATCCTGTCAGCCCCCAACCAAATAATACAAAACATACGGCTAGTCCCGAAGCATCAGGTTGCGTTAAATTGCTGTTGGGTATAATGTTTTGCTTGTAATTCTGCGGTTCAATCGACGGATCCACATTGTCAATCGAACTCGTATTTGAGTAAAGTGTCACTGGTTCTATATATATTATCGCGCGTGTACACATTGTTCAGGCACAAACTCAAAACAATCTCGCTCTAACTTTGAACTGACCAGCTGCAATATAAGGATTACTGGACGAAAACAAGCCAGCGTGCACTGTGGTCAAACATTGCAGAAATAGAAGAAAGTGTAATATAGTCATATCGGATGAGGAGGAAGAAGACGGAAAAGAAAATGGCGCATAACGGGTTCTTGCAACAAAAAATAAAAAGGGCCATGTTTCTGTTTGGTTTCGTTTCAATCCTCAATACTCAGCTACATAGGGTTGATTGTTCTTTCTCCCCAACGGCAAAGCTTTCGGCACCGGCGAGGAAAAAAGGAGTAATAAACCTGTTGGTATTGATATTTCTGCTGATAGTACTCGTCAATCTAAAGAGAGAAAGAAGCAAGTCTCAATCCACACCCGAAATAAGCCTTTTTTGGCAATTATATAGATCACATCTTGCACAAAGATTTGAAAAGAATAACGTACTACTACTACTACTATATATCATCGACTTATTCGCCATGCTTGCTTCGATAGTCCTTCCAAATGCTGTACTACACGCTTGATGTAACCAAGCAATAAAAGGAATCCAAAGATCACACACACGGTTCCTACGGTATAATACCCATCTCTTTGTATCATGCACGTCCCATCAAGCTCCTTGCATCGCGTCTTGCCAGTTTCAGATACGCACGAAAAGGCTATCTCTTTCAAATCAGCATCTCTCTTTAACCCTTCCCACCCCCACTCAACTCGTTCTTTCTTTACCTTCGCCATCATCTCCTGCCACTGAGCACGTCGCGACAGTAAAGTAATCCACCGCCTCCAGCACAAAGAATTTCGGCCATGTTCCACCAAAGTTACTAAAAGTATTCAAGAGCTACTCATATCATTAAGCACCCTATGACACCTTTGAATTCTATTCCTTGCTCACACTTACTGTCATATAAGTCCCGCCAATGAGCGGATCCGCAATACTAGTCATGAACGCAGAAATGCTGACAAACTGGACCGTCGACATGAACGAACTCAACACCGTCGACGCCATAATCACTCCAAAATAGGAAAGCCCGATATCTTGCCTGCCCTCTGGGTAGAAATACACAATCAACATCCCTACAGCTGAGAACGCCAACCGACCATAGAATGCATACAACCACTACAAACAAAAACTTGAAATTCAGATTACATACGACACACGCCTGTATATCTATATTTACCGGCTTCAAGGGTCGTGGGCCATTCGACCATTTGGCAGCGTAATAACCAAACAAGATCTGAAGAGGAAAATCCAGCAGCACAGACAACGCCATATCTTCCTTGGAAAATCCCTTTTCAAGCAACTTGAGCGACGTTACCGCTTCGTGGCAGATAAATCCAATCTTGGCCGTCAGTAACACAATGATAAACGACCGCATGTCTATCCATCATCCGTAAGCCCCACTCCTTTTCCCTTCACAAGCTACAAAACCAACTTACGAGGCAATTGACAGATCTTCCAGATCGTACGATACACGCCACGAATACCGAGCTGATCCTCATCCGTGCGCGACGGCGCCTTTGTTCCTTATTATTAAACCAAAACCCATCGCACCCAACCTCCATAGCGTTTCTTTACCTCTTTCTTCATCACAATGAGCCACGCCGTCACCAAGAAGTACATGAACCCCCAAAACTTCATGTACGCGCCCAACCGCAGCACCCCATACTCTCGCGGCTCCGTCCAGATATACTTGTTGCTGAACTCGGGCGAATTCAGCGCCAGAAACACCGTGAACGACAAAAAGTACCCCGTGTTCAGCCCAATCGTCTGCGCAGTCGACGCGTACGACAGCGACTCTCTCGACAGCAGCGTCAACGCCCACCCGTCTACCGCAATATCTTGCGTCGCGCAAAAGAAGATCGTCACCAGAAACAAGCCCGTCAGGAGGTACACAGGTATGTGCTCCGACTCCATCAGCGCATCAATGTGGCGCCCTAGCAGCAGGAACAAAAGTCCCGTCATCAGCTGGATCGGTATGATCCACGACTTGCGCCGTCCAAGCCGCGGTGAATACACCGCGTCCACAATCGGCGACCACAGGAACTTGAGCGAATACGGCCACGAGGATAACGAAAACACCGCGATCTGCGAATACGACAGCTGTGCCTTGAGTAAAAAAGGGATTGAACCAAACGAAAGCCCCACTGGAATGCCTTGCAATAAATCTACTCATCATGACATCAGTCCTGCCCCAACTCTGATGCTAATACATGTCCACTTACAAAGAACGACTAAAAGTATAAAGTTACCAACGTCTTTTCGTGCGAGCACTTGAGGCTCATCGATGGCCTCAGCATGACTGCCTTCTTTCACAAACGAATCCAACTCTATTGCTTCCTCCTCCTCCGCCTCTGCATCGTCTTTCCGCCGTAATGTCGCGCCTGTCACCGGATGCTCCATGGCTGTCGTTTGCGCCTTGTCTTTTTGATGACCTGTACTCGATGGCTGCTTGTTCGCTGATCCCGTCGTAGATTCGTCTTGTTCACTCGTCGTCATCAAAGGCACGAGTGAGTCGTCGTCGTCCACGCTAGGATTGACATAGGCTGCTGGCATTCGTTGCGTTAAGTATCCACAAGCGCGCGTTGGCAGTTGCTAAAGAACAGACCAACGTGGACCAGCCGGAGCAAACCCGCTAGCCTTGCTCGGTTCCAACCCCCCTTTTCCCGGCAGCCCGGACTCCCCACTCATTGGCTGGCTGAAGAATGCGCCTTCCATATGTTGCCAACAGTCTGAATACGACAAGGCACTTTTGTACCTAAGCAGTGTTCCTTTTCTTGGGTCCATGTTTTTGTCTACACGCGGAAACGCTTGTGTACAGTTTAATTCATGTAATCTAATATTCTGCGTCCTCTACCTTCAATATAACGATGCATCAAGTAAACATTTTCGTATGTTTCCCCGGCATTTACTTCGGGTCGGACAAGATGATGGAAGTCGAGACCTATTTATCGTCAACCTTGGACCAGTATAAAACCATCGCACGAATCATCGCACATACCGTATTGCTGTATGTAGCCGAATCTTAAACCAAGCTTATACATAGTTCTTCCATTACCCTCAACCAGAGACCTCGACAACATCCGGTATACTACTTGTTCCGTTTCGCTTCTTTGCTACAAGTCTTTTGTTTGCTTCTATACACTGTGACGCATGAGGGAGACAGGATCTAACATTACCCGGCACGACGACGAATTCAGTAAGTCGTTGCCTAACAACACAATATAAAAGCACCTGATTGTTACTTTGCTGCCAGTGGACGACGATAAAAACAATGAACAAGACAACTTCCCCCTAGAAATAGTACCTAGAAATGTCACCAACACCTCGACTCTAGCAAGTATTGTGTAAGTTCATAAGAGCGTGCTGATTTCATGCATCGATGTCTTATACACACCAACGCGCGCGGGCGCGGGGCGCAGGTGTGTGGTCGCAGGAACAGGGATACTGGGTATTCCTCACGCACTCAGCAGATCCGGTTGGATTGGCATGTTATTTCTTGTCCTGAGCGCCTTGATGGCTCAATTCTGCGGCTGTCTCCTTATTCGATCTTTATATCACGGACAGTACGTATATATTTCTTACATAGTCAGACCAATCCACATCATACTAATAACTTTTCACAGCTCGAATAGACGGCGACTATCGGGTTTTCCGGAAATCGGCCAATTCACATTTGGAAAACCGGGAAGAATCATCAGCATCCTCTTCTCACAAACACTCATGATTTTCACACCCACTCTCTATATCATCTTGGCAAGCGACAACCTTTCGAGGCTTTTTCTAGCCGCCGCCGGCTGGCACCTGAGCCGCAAAGCGTGCACCTGGATCGTCGCTGTTGCGGTCGGCATGCCCTTTGTCCTTGTCCGTTCCATGCGCGATGTTTCTTTCATGAGGTTTTTTTGGCCTTACGATGGATATATGTAACAGACACGTTTTAACCCCAAACGATTCCATAGCTTTTTCGCATCCATGGCCACCGTCTGCCTATTACTCGTCATCACTGTCGTCGCTGCTTCCAGCCACCCGGCCCAGGCTCACCATGATTGGGCCATACCAACCAACATCCCCATCGCTTTCAGCACAATCAGCTTCTCCTACTGCGGCAACGTCATCTTCCCGCACCTTGAGGCGTCCATGGCTGACCCAGCCAGTTGGCCCAAAGTGCTCTTGGTCGCCAACTTTTCAGTCACCGTCATGTATATCATCATGGGATTCATGTGCTACCTCGTCTATGGCATTGACGTCCAAAATCCAGTATACAACAGTATCGCACCAGGTATGTATTTAATCATAAAACACGCTTTTGGGTTTGTACTGTCTCTGTCTATATCCATACGGAACACATAGGCTCGGAACAGAATATCGCCATGATCTCTGCCACCATACACGTCTTGCTCGCTGTACCAATGTACCTCTACGTTTTCACGGTCACCGTCGAATCCTGGTTATTAACTACCGTGCCTCCTCCGGCACAAGACAACAACAACGACCAACGGAGAATGAGACTCGTATGCTATTTGCAACAATATCCAATGGCCACTCGATCCTTCCTGCGCATAGCCGAGATCAGCGTCTGTGCCCTGATTGCAATGGTCACGCCCTACTTTGCCGATTTCATGAGCCTGATCGGGACCATTGCTGGCGAGTTCCTGACGTTTGTCCTGCCCTGTATCTTTTGGATCAAACTGTCCTGGAGGGCTAAAGGCCATCATCCCTGGGAAATCGTTTTATGCGCCCTGATAGCCATTGCAGGCACCTTTTGCGCTGTCTTTGGCACGGCGGATGCTATCAAAGCTCTTATTAAAGACATTGATCAAGATCTTTAGACCATCCCACTCGGAGACGTGTTGGATATAAGCTCTTTATCATGCAAATGGAAAAGAATACATGCATCGAGTAGTGCACTAATCGGTCTTTTCATGATCTCCTGCTGCTGCTGCTGCTGGATGACGGTTATTGTTGCCATAAGACCAAAAGAACCCTCCAAGGTAGGCACCCCATGACGCCTTTTCAGCTGATCCGGATGGGGACTCCTCAGGGATATTGTTCCTCGCCTTGGTGGATCTGAAAGAGCTCAAAGAATCGTAGCTCTCAGATCGCTCAAGCTTAACCTCTTCTTCTTCGTTGGCTCCTTCATTGCCCGCTGTATAAACTTTTTCTTAACTAATCAAACTGGGCCTGCACCAAACACTGAGTACCTACCGCCGTTATTAGCAGACTGGAACCGATCTGAAAGTTGAGCACCTCTAGTAATCAATGCAGTATATATGCTATATGGCTCCCAACCACCACCACCGCGGCCGCCGTTGCTGCTGCTGCTGCTTTGTTCATCGGGCTTGGCGACGGTCTCCTCTTCCGTAAGCCAAGCTTGTCCCTAGCAGTCATTCATTAGTTCCCTTTTTCCTCCAGTGAGCACTACACATCCTAACCTTGCGCACCAGCTGCTTTATAAGCCCACCAATAAATAAAGCCAACTGTTTCCCGTACACCGCTATTGTCCGCCGAGTGCTGCTCTGTATCTCGACCAGTGCTTTGTCGATTTGCTGCTCATGCCTTATTAAGAACGGTTCGATTACGTCAGCGTACACGACCATGGCTCCCTAGTTATTAGTGATATGAGTCAATCAGCTATTTCGTCATGTTTCTTCTTTTGCGACCTTTGTCTGCGGCAGCGTAATCCACAGTACAAGGAGTAACTTGATTTCGATATAAAAGGGTATCCTAATAAACAGAACCTGGGCTTTTGAGCAAGACCACACTGCTCGCTCGGTTATTGACCTGCGCTGTACCAGAATAAAAACGTGTCCGAAAAGTACTCTGCAATCAGGAATGCCGTCGCCGTAATCCAGTAGACCAGCAATGGCACGAATGATCGTTGTTGTTGTTGGTCTTTGGCTTTAATGGCTTTGAAGCATGTGTATGCAGGATAAAGCTGTAAAAGAAAGAGTCGAACGCCGAAATATAACAACCCGGACACAAGCATTACTATTACTACTACTACTACTACTACTTTGACAGTTAAAGAAGAACAAGATGCCCGCAGGCGGGTTTTAGCTTTTCCTGCAATGTGCACGGTTAAACTCCGACTCGCATGATTTTGGGAAACAGGATCATCTGCTTCCGATATTGTTCTTCTTTGCTCCATGCCTCCCAAAGCAGCACGAAAGAGTCGCCGTGGAAGGCAACCAGCAGCGCGACAGACAAAAATCACCGAGGCTGGTCTGAGAATGACCAGACCGCAATCGTCGCCGACGACGACTCATGACGATGAATCTCCCGCGGAAACCAAAAAACCGACCGCCGACACGTCGTTGGAAGACCAAGACAACAATGATGAAGAAGAAGGAGAAGAAATGATTGGGTTTTCAAGCCATCATGGTAATAAGAGGATTTATCACAATGTCGATGAACGCCCGCAGAAAAAGCGGCTCACGAAACCGCGAAAGATTGAAAGTAATGCTGCATCCTTTCTTTAGAGGCAAACTTGTACGAAATAGAATTGACACGTGATTAGTCCATCAGGAAGATTTGAGCGAGACTGACAAGATGCTACGCCAGTTTGATCTTGACTACAAGTATGGCCCTTGCGTGGGCCTGACACGACTCGAGCGATGGGGTAATCAACGATCCTCGAATCACCTGCCCAAGAAACGATTAACGCTCTCTCTTTCTTTTAGAACGTGCTAAAAGCCTAGGACTCGATCCGCCGATTGAAGTCAAGCGGGCACTCGAAATGAAGCGAGAGAAATACAAGGAATGTCTGTTTTTCGGGAGAATCTGAATGTGTACAATGACACTGCAATTGTTGACGCAGTTCATCATCATATCATTGCTGTAAATCTTTGGTTACCACTAGTGTATAAGTAAATAGAATGTCGCTCAATAAATGTCATTTTCACTGCTGGTTTTTGGCCTGCTATACACTAACTGAACGTCGTGTGGCCTTTGCTTTGCATCCGGTAGAGATTTGCTCCCTAAAGAGCTCGAAAATACCTTTTGAAAGGCTGAGACAAAATGGCGGCGGACAATGATATCACCGCGATGTCATGCTAGACGCATGCATAAACGAGAAAGAAAAATAAAAAACCGAAAGCGTTTCTTTTCTCTCACTGCTGCTGTTATTATCATGGGCAGTCCTGAACACCACCATCACAAGAGATCTACCAAGGCCGGTATGCCTGCCAACTCCAAAGTCGAAGCTGCTTTGGGCGCCGGCCGAAAGTACGAAAAACCATTAGAAGGACAGAACAAGTGGTACGACGACTTTCATGAACTCGAAGCCGAGCGCATCGCAAACTCCCCGCACTATCCAACGCGCCAGTCCCGTGGTGCACGTATCGACAAGGAATTGGAACAGGAAGACAAAAGGACGCTTGCAGAGAGAGAGGCTGCGCGCCAGCAGTCCCAGCGATCCAGGAGCAAAAGTCCACAACCGTAATTATAGTCCTATCTATTGAGTTTGAATAAATCATTGCTTCCGCTTTAAAGATTGTACAAGTGATACCCTTGTCCCCAAGCAAAGAATTGAACCTCTCACAGACTGCGCATTAAACCAAGTAGAATGTCCTCCTATGCCCATCAAAAGACAGCAGGGATTCCAGAGGCGGCTCTTGATACTGTCGCTATTTCACTTCTCATGATGCGATTTGCTATCCAACTTTACAGCTTTAAAGTATAGGAAAGACGATGACAAGTCTTCCGCTTCTGAACAAGTTATGAATCTTTTCTTTCTTCAGCAACCTGCGACAGACGAATATGCTCGAGCACTGTGTTAGTCTTGGATGCCAAGGGGCATCCGCCCAAAGGTATGGACCGAGCTCATATATATGTAGGTTTGAGTCATGAGACGGACCAACTTAATGCTAAGCCAAGACTATGTAAAGATCCACACCAGACCTCCAATAATTACCATGCGCATAAATGCAAGAACAAACTAACTACAGCCGAGTGTACCCCTTCTTGTGAATCATATGCACGCACATTACATAACAACATCAAAGACCTGCATCTGTAAGGCGTCACGGGATTGCGTAAGTATGCTTCCGGAACGATAGCCTCACGTCGACGGTAGGATCCATCACTGTCCGCATATATAATACTTCGTATCATCTGAGGCCACTGTCATGTCCACGGTCTAAGCAGACAGTGGTCGCGCTCGCACTGGCCATCACCGGCGCTGCGACACAAGGCATTTATTGACATGGCAACTCTACATTGTTCTTAACGGCATTTTTTGTCCTTGATGCATTCAATTAGAAGCATAATGCCAATGCTTGTACTTTTTGTTGTTGTTCTCCTGACGAGCTAATAGGTATATAGACTATATTACTCGTCTGACTTCAAGCAAGGTTCACGCACAGGATATCGCAAAAGGCACAATGCTTCTAGAATCATGATATAGGTACGTTATTAGTGGTTGTGTTATTCATGCCCTAGCAATGATAATCTTTTGATCATGGTCAGATGACCGCTAGATCCACAAAAAGATCCTCAGTGTCTCGTACAACAAGAAGCGTCACCGATTGTACCACGGAAACAGATGCTTGTTTTGTTGGCTGGCGGAAAAATCTGTCCCCTGCTTACTCGATTTGGAAAGCGCATATGTTGGCACAATAATCGTCCCTTTTCTTTCCTTTCCTTGTCATAATAATGTTCTAATTGCACCAATCCCATGAGGCATTCTGGGAAAAACACTATTAGTAGCAACAAACTAATCTCCTACAGCAGTATTATCCGCCAAAAATGGTCGGCCGCTCGACAAAAACGACGGTTTTCAAAAAAGAAAACGTTACGGAAGGAAGAGCTGGCTTTAATGGCCTCATTGTCGCAGTATGCTAAAACCAACTTTGACTTGACGCTGGACGATGCAAGTGTGCATAGCATGCTCGACCACAATGACTGGGACCTAAAGCGAGCCATGACCGAAATTGACGATACCGAAGAGGCACGCCATGGCTTATTGGTTGCCCCACCGAGCCTAGGCGATTCCTTGCTCGGCTGCGAAAACGACGGCGGCACCAGTTGCTACATTGATTCTCTTTTATTCGCCATGTATATACATTTGACGGTACGTTTTTTTGCCAACAAATCTGGGGCGTCGTGGTAATAACATCGAAACAAAAAGGCATTCGATCCACTTTTAACGTACGATACCTCAGACCAACTCTCAAAACGAAATCTACAAACTTCTTTACGCCTCTTTGTCAACACAATGAGAAAGGGCCGATTAGTCAGGGAACACGTGGTCGACCGGTTAAGGCGATCCTTGCAGGATGCAGGATGGCACGGTCAGAATGAACGTGGCTATTGGAGGCAAGAAGACGCTAGCGAACTCCTTTTGTTTCTCACAGAAGCATTTGATTTACCTTATTTGCCAGTAAGAAAAATCCCTGCCACCCCTTTTTCTGTACACCACAGTTCTAACCTTGCTTTCAATGTTAGTTTCAGATGCGACTGTTCCACGGCGCAGAAAAAGATGTGGACGACGACAAGCTCATGACCGACCGTGTTCTTTCTCTTGCCATACCGTCCGAAAACGAACAACAACAACCACCACCACCGATACGTCTTGAGTCCATTTTGTTCGATCACTTTTACAACAACATCGTCACAGGTGTAAAACGGCGAGTCGATTATCACGAGCCAAATGCGTCTGCACCAGCGTCTCCAAAGAGTACAGTCAGCGCCATGTCTTTGCCTAAAAAGGTGAACGTGATGGAAAGACGCCAAGAAGTTGCAGTCAATGCCTGGCAAGTTCTTGAGCTTCTACCGTTTTACACGGGCATGAACGAACAAGGTGTCCAGATAAAATCTCAGAGCCAAGGGTCCTTTCCTGACTCGCGTATGGTGTTGCCAATCATCTTGAAACGATACCACTACAATAGTCGAGGACAACAATTCAAAGATCGCAGCCACGTGCAAGTTCCAGCAAATATCCAGTTTCATCAGTTCGTGAACCAGAATGCGGATCAGCCAACTTGCAGCACGTGTGGACGCAAAATTGAGGGCATTATGCGTCTCCGCAGCGCAGTTTGTCACAAGGGTCCTACACCCCAAAGCGGTCATTATGTGGCCTATTCCAGAGTTGATCAGGATAATGAGGAACCGAAATGGTTTAAGCTTGGTAAGTGCGATCACCTGACGGAAAAAGTCAGTATGATCTGGTTTCTTATGCATGCGACGATTACATTAGATGATCTGGCTGTATCGCAACGAGTCAAAGTCTTTAGTCAGCAACAGGAAGGAGAGATCTGGTCTGAGCTAGCAAAAGACGGATACTTGTTCTTTTACGAACTGGATATGACTTGTCAGCATACGGAAGATCCACCGACGGTCACACGCAGAGACTCAATACAAAAAGCTTCTTTAACGGATCGCAGTTTAGCAGACAATATACCTAATGAACCCACCGTGGAGCCAAGTTCAACCCATTCCACAACAAATACACGCCAAAAATCAAAGATTGCTCGTCACAATGGGTGTTGTGTCATGTAATACACGCACACACCCGTTCCTTGTTCTTCGTTTTTCCCTCATCCTCGTATTTATCCGCACTCTTGTCACCAATTAACCGCCCCCGCTTATTATTTCTTGGTATAGTCATAGAAACCCTTTCCAGTTTTTCTGCCCAGGTGGCCTTGACTGACCAGATCATCCAGGATCTTGCAAGGCTTTACCAAGGCAGGTTCGATTTTGCCTTCCTTGGCCCAGCCACTAACAATAAACTGCATAGTATCTAATCCGACAAACTAGTAGTGACGAATGAGCTTGCTTATGCCCTACTTCATATGTATCTTTTTTCCCACTTACGTCTGCCAGTTCAATGGGACCCATAGGCATACCAGCACCCAACTTCATGGCCGTATCAACATCACAGGCACTCGCTTCACCTCGTTCCAAGATGCGTAATGCTTCCATCATGTACGGAACCAAAAGTCGGTTGACAATGAAGCTGACAGACAGTAAATCAGTACCCTTTCTCGTCAAATCCATATGGCAGAGAAAAAAGAGAGAAGTTACCCAGGTGTGTCTTTGCATTCAACAGGAGTTTTGCCCGTGCTTTTCGCGAATTCCACCAGCGTCTTGAACACCTCATCCGCCACAGTGTCAGTCCGAACAACTTCCACAAGTTTCATGGCCGGCACAGGATTGAAGAAATGCAGACCGGCAAACTGCTGCTTCCGGCGTTCCGTGATCGCGTCCGCAATCGTGCTGACGGGTAACGAAGACGTGTTGGTCGCAAAAATGGTATCCGGTGGAGCAATCTTGTCCAACGACTGGAAAAGTCGCTGTTTGACCTCCATATTCTCTACAATCGCTTCAATCACAAGATCCGTCGACGCAACAGCTTCGGCTGAGTCCGTACTCGTCGTGATATTCGCCACGACTTGGTCGATATACGCCTTTTGCTGTGCCTCGTCGTCCTCGCCAAACTTTTTCCGTGCCACCCGCTTCAGAGACAACGCAATCATGGACTTGCCCTTCTCGAGTGCACCCTCGGTCGTGTCGACCATCGTCACCTTGTAATTCGCTTGCGCGCTCACTTGCGCAATCCCAGAACCCATCAGGCCAGCACCAATCACTGTCACATGCCGAACATCCTTGGATCCAGCCGCACTCGTCGAGAACAAGCAGGCTGCCTTGTTCGGCTTCAAAAGGCGAGGCGTCAAGGTCAAAATGTGGGACACGGTCATTGGATACAGACCACAAATGTACAGAGCAGGAACCAAGTGTTTCGCATTTGTAATAACTTGACAATTTTCACATGAATGTCTGTGTCACCAAAGCCTGGCTTTCAAGAAAAGTGATTTTTGATCGAAATGCGCCAGCTACAAACCAAGCTTGCGCTAAGCAGAAATCAAGTTTGCACTACTTAGCCGAGAAACTAACGCCAAAAGAACCAATTTGCACACTATATTCTCACTTTTGCGGTTCTCACTGAGACAAACTTGGTTCCAGTTCACATTTCGAGCAGTTCAAACTTTTACTGCTGAGTACAGTATACGCAACTGTAAGTATTGTTCAACTCCTGATTTTGCAAGGTTTGCATACGCAAGATACTCCTAAACAATACATGAGAGCATGCTTTGTTTGTAGACAAGATGGGAAATTGAACAACGTATCGTTTCGGTTGTAACCTTATGGCGAGTTTATTCGTTATGACTCGGTAAGTACAGTGGGACCCCGCCGAATGCATCCGACCTTATCTCCATCAGCTATTCCACAAGCCCATTTTCGATTTGACCATCGGAGAAGAAACATACATGCTAACCATTTCCTAAAACGATCCGCGATCAGCAACACATGGAACAACAGTGAAAACTGTAGAAAAGCCCCTAAGCCACGCAAAAGGAGGCGTTTGTCTCCTATTTGAATTAGGTCGTTCTTTTATCTTTGTGTTTCCAAAACTCGGGAGATTAAATGAAGAGCAACGTAGCCGGCTTCATGCGCCCACTGGTGAGAATACCCATCGAAGAGACTGGATCCGATCCCAGCCGGAGATGACTTCGAAAGAAGGATGTAAAGTCAAATCAAGTCTTGCTTGCAGGGGTTCCCGAAAATTTGTGTGCCTTCCTTTCTGGTAACATAGTGAAGGATCGAGGAAAAGCAGTCTTTTCGAGAGGAAAACCAGTCCCAATTCTTCAAAGGAAGAGCGGTTTTGAGTCTTGCACACATAAAGGTTTTTATGCGTCAATTGCACATCTCGATTGCATTAAGTCCGGAGAGAGAAAAGCTTTTCCCCAAAGCCGGATACGCACGATCTCGGTAACGATTGGAGCCTTTTTTTGGAACCTTGTACATGATGCGCCTGCCGTTGGTAGACGTTATGAAGACTCCATTGAAAAGTTTTTATTGTATAAATAAAAGCTCATTCAATTTGAATGGATGTCCCTTTTGATGTCTCTTCTTCTATTTCACTGACTTCATTTTTAAGCATGTCATATCAGACGTATTTCACATAACCACACATCAGTTTTAAAAGGTCCCAATCGGGTAAAGTCTGGGATAGAGAAAATTTTTTCTCTGAGGTACAGACCTGATCGCTACAGGACATAGAGTCATTGGTATTGTCTCAGAGTATATACCTCTTATAGATGTCATTGGTAAAAATGAGAGAACTCCGTATGTGACCATGGAAAACACTTTTCCTCTATATAAACAAGAATCCCAATTTCAATAAAGAGAACCTTTTTACTGTCGCTGACATCTGGTCTACCTTCCTACTGTTTCTTATTGTACTCCATCTCGAAGCGTAAACCACATTTACAGACAAAAAGCTATCATGAGTTTCCAAAGGTGGATCAACGAAGACGGCAAGCAGCAGAAGATCATCCTTGAAAAAGACGAACTTGGAAATTTCGTTTACGATATGGATATCGGCTGGCAATTCGAGCAGCAAAATAATATCAAGATCCAAAACGGAAGAAGCATCACAAAGCTTTGCCTCGGTGCTTTACGATGCGTAAACGGCGGGTGCGCTTTACAAAATGTAGATATTAAGCCAGCATGCAGTCTCAGCAGAATCGAAAAACAGGCCAAAGGAGGCTGTCAACGTTGCAAAGCGCCTCTCGTACACATACGCCGCAACGTACGCGTCAATTTCAAGTTTCAGGGTTGCTATGGGATCCTTACGAACAAGAACGTGCATACCCATGGCACGTATCAGGCCAAACATGTGTCGCGGGATACTCTAGACAGGCTCGAGCAAAGGATTTTGGAATTCCCGGCGGAAACACCGAAGGGTCTGCTTGTGGGCACCAGTGCTAAACGACCATTAAACCCGCCGAAGCCAGTGCGCGGGATAGATCCAGAATTGCAGCATTTGGGAAGAGTCGGTCATTATAGGCGGATGATACTGGCAAGAAACGGCCTTGGAAAGACCGGCGCTGCGTCGCTAGAATCTGTGTTATCCGCGATCAACGAACTCGACGCAAAGTTCCCGGGATATTTCAGATCGCCAATGGATATCCACCCGCGAACATTTTGCATCCCGTTCTGCTCCCCGGAGATAGTTTCCTGTGTCGATTTCAGAAGGAACCACATGATAACGGATGTAGCTTACAACTGTTTTGGAGACGGATATTATTTATGCACCACGACGATGTTGCTAGAAGATATCGGCAAACACGCTGTCGTATTCCAGGCGGTTCTTGGGGGCCTCTCTAGCGCTCGCTTCGCCTCTTATTTTACCGCGCTATTGACGGCATTCCAGTTCGAAGACGATGAAAGCCAGCCCTGCCTTTTTGGAATGCTGATGGACTTCTCTCAAGCCCAGCGGATGGCTTTTGCCAAGCATTCAACCGGCTGTTTCCCTCAAGCGCACATGGACCATAAGCTTACTTGAAGGGGTGTTATCATCATTGGAAGCAGTCGGTTGAACGGGTCCAGAAAATGCACATTGTGGTGCCGGTCGATCAAGACCAAACATTCGTCGAGTACACAAAGACGATGTACGGCACCACAAGCAAGCACATCTTTGATGCAGCTGTGAAGTCCCTGCTGGAAGCTTTTCCCAAGACCGAAGCATGGGTCAGACGGTGGACGCGGCAAGACATAGCCAGAATGATTTTCAAGTCTCAGCAAGTCCTGCTGCCTGATTTTGCAGACCACCAGGCACGGACGACCAACGGTGTGGAGGCCTTCCATCGCGATCTCTATCGCATCGTCCAGAAAGACAAGCCGATAGTACCGACGTTGCGAGAGATATTCCAATATCTCAGCAATGACGAGGCAAATCTGGCGCAATTCCAGAAAGTCTTTACAGTAGATTACAAGAAGACCGCTCCGAAGTAAGTTTTAGCAAACAGAAGTAAATGTTCCTAGTACTAACCAATTGCGTAAAGGAAAAATAGGAAGAGAAATAATAGAAAGGTTAATGATGGAAGGGCTACAGACACAATTAAAGAACTCGTTGGCAAAACGCAAGGCAAGGCCCAGATTGAAGAAGAGAAGGAGAAAGGCACAGATTATAAAGAACAACATGGTATGTATGACGGACGACTTCCATAACGTCTAGTTTTGGACCTCAACGTTATAATGACTGACATCCATGTTTGTATCAGTCAACGCCATTGAGAAGAAAGTTGAAGGCAAGTCCAGTGTATTGAAAAGAAAGGAAGATCAATATTCAGAAGCAGATAAAGGACATCAAAAAAGACCTTGATGCAACAAACCTAGAACTGGTAACTGAGATAAGAACTTAAATGTACGTTACGAATGGTACTAATGAATTAACCTCAAGATGAAAAAGAGCAAACGATGAAGAAGCTTCAATACAGAAAGAGGCAGCTAGAGAAGCATGCAAGGCAGCCCGTAGTGCGCAAGCCGAGAAGTTTGCCGAAATTCACGATGAATTGAAGAAAGCAAAAAAAGAAGAATATAGGAAGAAGCTGGCTCAGAAATTACTCAAGAACGATAGCAAAGAAAGGTAAACACGATCACTTACAGACTTTTTGAAGTATATTAACAGTGTTATTATTATATAGTAGTAACAATCCTAGCGTCCCTCTCGAAGTATCAGCGAAGAGCATCCAAATGGAGAAAATTACACAAGACATCCGGACAATACTACAGAATGTAGCGGAAAATACCAGTGGCAAAACGAAAGAAGCAGAACCTTGCGCTCTTGTCTCTGCTGGCCCCGAATATCCCCTTGATGTAGTGGAGAACGCCTACAACTCATGTTTTATCGACTGCGTCTCTGAATTGCTTCTGAGGGTTGTAATGCCTCTGATACCACAACCGAAACTCAACACAAACGATATCTGGAGTCAACTCTTTTCCGGACTATGGGAGAATGCACAGGAGTGGGACTTCGTGCGAGGCATCCTTGACATGCGATATTTTGTCTGGGAACATGGCAACGAATTCGCCGGCATAAAGAAGGGGGATTTCCATGACCCGGTCGACGTTTTACATCTTCTGCTGGATAGGTCAGATATCCTTCGGCGTCACTTTGCATTCGTTTGCAGAACGACGGCCATGGACATTTCCGCCCCTGGTCAGAATTCGCAGCGAGGTTGGTGAGATAGAGCACAATAAAGAAACAATGAAAAGTAGACCAGATGTCAGCGAGACTGAATAAAAGCTTGTTTTATTGGGATTGGATGTGCTCTTGTTTATATAGTGAAAGACTTTTCCTGGTCACATAACGGAGTTCTCTCAATGCTACCAATGACAGGTACAAG
>JSYX01000445.1:0-29238 GCA_000787465.1 Thermomucor indicae-seudaticae
CCTCTAGCTGGGAGGCACCATAGGCGATCGATACGGAGTTTGAAAGGACGCCTTTAGTGATTTGCCGCTTGCGGATTGTTATGAGACCTTGCAAATGCATTATGCGATAAGTGTACTGAAATCTACCTAGTTTAACAACGCTTATGCCGTTTTTTGTATCCGTAAATGGACTTGGGCACGATCTCCTACCATGCACTTTCTGCTTCTTTCGGGACCTCTGACTTAAGCTTCAGCGTTTAAAAAGCCCAAGAGGATACATGAATTATGGTCTTTTCGTTCTACTCTTGTCTTTAATGAACACAGTGGACGGAGTATGGAACGCCCTTAAAGTTTCTTTGAAACTGGCTTCGCTAATTTTTTTTAATATGGCTGTCTCTTTAGATTCACAGCCTGTCTTTTACAGTTTCGTCAAACAAAATCGTTGTAACACAAGGATGATCCTGTTCGATGGACAAAGTCTGTGCCGGGGTGGGATGGGGTTTGCTGAAACTCAGCCTTACTGAATAACAGAAGGTCCCCTTTTCCACGTTGGTCATGAAGAATTGTTCACTTGCTTCAGCTTCTGAGATCCCCTGGGTGGTTAATCTCCAATCACATGCGGTGCAATATGATATATTCTGCGAGCCAAACTATCGGTTCGCTTGACAAGGGTATGACAAAAAGTGGTGTATTCGCTGTTGAACTTGGCGCTGGCCATCAACTTTGTTTGTTCGCTTCTGTTTCGGAGACTGGGCCCTGATTCATATGTCAGACCCCGTTTATGTCAAACATTGATTGTTGATGGAGGAGGTTGAAGGAGGATTGAAGATTGCTCTCATATTGTTATCTGATCTGCTTCGATGCGGGTTCTGAATTAAAGCAGCGATTAAGAGTCGGGGACATCAGCGATCTCTCATCCTTCTTAAACTCTTTACAGGGGGAGAAGGGAGCAAAGAGAACTGTCGATAGTACTTAGACCCAAGAGTGATGATCATCAATATAAAGGGTCCCACATCGGCTGTGGGTCAAGACCTGCAACTGATCACTTAATGCAAGAACTAAAGCTGACCATATCCAGCAGTGATGCAATGTTGCCACGTTCTGATTGGCTACTGCACATCTTTACATCTGCCAAGCAAAAGAAAAAAATTTGGCGTATAAATAGGGAAATATAATCCGACAACAAAGGGTTGGTTGCTTTCTTTCTGATTTCCCTTTTGTCAAAAAATGGTCGTTGCTACTAACCTCGGTTTCCCCTACGTCGGTGCCAAGCGTGAACTCAAGAAACTCGTCGAATCGTACTGGTCTGGCAAGATCTCTGAGGCTGAACTCGAGGCCGGTGTTCAAGATATTCAAGCCAGCCACTGGAAGTTGCAGCAAGAACAAGGTATCCAGCACATTCCTTCTGGTGAATACACTCTCTATGACCGTGTCTTGGACACTGCCCATCAGTTTGGCGCCATTCCTGAGCGCTACCAGCACATCAAGAACCCTCTGGAGCAGTACTTTGCCATGGGTCGTGGTCTTCAGAAGCCTGCCACCGAGACTTCCGAGAAGGTCGACGTGCCTGCTATGGAAATGAAGAAGTGGTTCGACACCAACTACCACTTTATCGTGCCCGAGTTGGAGGCGAACCAAACCTTCACGCTCCAGAACCCTCGCGCTGTCCAGCAGTTCAATGCTGCCAAGGCTCTCGGTATCCACACGCGTCCTGTCCTTATCGGTCCTGTTTCCTTCTTGTACCTGAGCAAGCCTGCCAAGGGATCCGAGCCCTTCGACACTCTCTCGCTTTTGCCCAAGCTTCTGCCTGTGTACACTGAGCTCCTCAAGCAGCTCGAAGAAGCTGGTGCTGACTGGGTCCAGATTGACGAGCCTGTCCTGATCTTTGACCTGAGTGCCGAGACCAAGCTGGCTTTTGAAAAGGCCTACAAGACGCTCAAGAGCCAAGTCGCCTCGATCAAAATTTTGGTGGCTGCTTACTTTGGCCGTGTGGAGAACAACATTTACGCTGTCAAGGACCACGTGGACGCCATCCACCTTGACTTCGTCCGTGCTCCCGAGGAACTCGATGTAGTGCTGCCTCTAATCAAAGAAAACCAGGTGCTTTCGCTCGGTCTGGTGGACGGCCGTAACATCTGGATCAACAACCTGGCCAAGTCTATCGAACTGGCCGAGAAGGCCGTGGCTGTGCTGGGCAAGGACCGCGTCTTTGTCGGTCCCTCGTGCTCGCTAGCCCATGCTCCGTTCTCGACCTCGTTTGAAAAGAAGATCGCAGCCACCAACCCTGAACTCTTCAGCTGGCTCTCGTTCTCGGTCGAAAAGTGCAAGGAAATCGTCGTGATTGCCAAGGCCATCAATGAAGGTCGTGACTCGGTCAGGGAAGCTCTGGCTGCCAACGCTGCTGCTGTCGAGTCGCGTCGTACGTCGCCTCAAACTGTTAACCCAGCTGTGCGCGAACGCGTGGCCAAGATCCCTGCCGAAGCTTGGAAGCGTGCCTCGCCTTTCGCTGTCCGTCGTGAGGCTCAGGTCAAGAAGCTCAAGTTGCCTCTGTTTCCTACCACCACCATTGGTTCATTCCCTCAGACCAAGGAGATCCGTGTCGCTCGTCAGAAGCACAACAAGGGTGAAATGTCGGATGCTGACTATGACGCATTCATCAAGGGTGAAATGAAGAAGGTCGTCGAGTTCCAGGAGAAGGTCGGTCTTGATGTCTTGGTCCACGGGGAACCCGAACGTAACGACATGGTGGAACACTTTGGTCATCTGTTGAACGGTTACGACTTCACCGAGAACGGCTGGGTCGTCTCATACGGTTCTCGTTGCGTCAAGCCTCCAGTAATCTTCGGTGACGTTAGCCGCCGCTGCCCCATGACGATTGAAGAAATCAAGTACGCTCAGTCCTTGACCTCCAAGCCAATGAAGGGCATGTTGACTGGTCCTGTCACGATGATGAAGTGGTCCTTTGTGCGTGACGACATCCCGGCCAAGGATCTCTGTGCTCAAATCGGTCTTGCTCTCCGTGATGAAGTCGTTGATCTGGAAGCCGCTGGTATTCCTTGCATTCAAGTCGATGAGCCTGCTATCCGTGAAGGTCTGCCTATTCGCCGCGCTGATTGGGATGCTTACCTGGAATGGTCTGTGGCTTGCTTCCGCTTGGCTACCTCTGGCGTTCGTGATGACACTCAGATCCACACTCACATGTGCTACTCTGACTTTAACGACATTTTCGATGCCATTGCGGCTTTGGATGGTAAGTTTAGTTATTATCTTCAGTATGGAAAAAAGTAATGATAGTCTAACTGATTTGTATAATAGCTGATGTCATTACCATTGAGAACTCCAAGTCTGACGAGAAGTTGCTCAAAATCTTCGAAACCAAGCAATACACGAACGAAATCGGTCCTGGTTTGTACGACATTCACTCGCCTCGTGTGCCTTCTGTGGAGGAAATGAAGAAGCGATTCGCCGACATGCTGAAGTACATTCCTGAACACCTTCTCTGGGCCAACCCTGACTGTGGTTTGAAGAGCAGACAATGGTAAGGCATCATCTCGTCTGTGGTTACTATTGTTGTTTTACTCATATGATATGCATTTTAACAGGCCAGAGACCGAAGCAGCTTTGAAGAACCTTGTGGAAGTCGCCAAGTACTTCCGTGCGCAAAAGGCTCAGGCCTAAGCGCACCCCTCTTTGCAGCAAATCCTATAAACCCACCTTTTCAACAGAAGTGTTGGGTCTAAAGGTAAGCTAAGAGTTCAACAGCTCCATGCTATATATATTTGGGTATGGATCAAAGATTTCTTGGCGAGAAGCACTTCGCGCTTCGAGATCTTTCAGCGACGATCATTTGCAAAATCACAAAACAGCAACAACTACGCAGTGGGAAACGACGGGATTTCTCTTTCTCTTTCTCTTTCTCTCCCTTTTTTCCTTCAGCGATTTATTTTGTAATTCA
This sequence comes from Thermomucor indicae-seudaticae, assembly GCA_000787465.1. NCBI lineage: Eukaryota > Fungi > Mucoromycota > Mucoromycetes > Mucorales > Lichtheimiaceae > Thermomucor > Thermomucor indicae-seudaticae. The sequence continues at coordinate 3,935 of JSYX01000445.1, forward strand.
TCGAGACTGATTTGGATTTGTTAATGTGAACTTCAACAGAGCTACCTTACCTTTGACTACTTTAAACTTGTCTGACTTCTCTTTTCAAATGGCCGGTTGAATGGATGTTTGAGCGTGTGGTTTCTTTAGGATTGGTTTCAACTGAGATGTCTTCTCGCGACTGTAAACCTGGCAAAGTGCTGGATCCCATCGATTCCGGAAGGACTTGGGACTTTAGCCTCACTTTTCAGTTTTTCTAAAACATGCCGATGTGGAAACAAGAATGACGAAGCGACTACGTAGTTGTCTGGATGCTTTCCCAGTTGTCATTTTCCTTGCAAACGCATCTCTGTTTAAGAGACACTCATTCTGCTCACACTGTCTAAATTGCTGACAAATCCTTCTTTGCTATTTAAGCTGTCTTCAGCATCCATGAAGACACAGTGCGGGTACCTAACAATGTTTATTGTTCTGAAAGAAACCACTGTATGAACTCGTGCTCTTTTCCGTGCGTTTTGTCTTCTGGAAGATGTCTGCTTCTCGCGAATTCATACTTCGTTGTAGACGTGACAATGATCTCGGATCTAATTAGACAAAACGTAACTGGCTATCGCGCAGACTTTTCTTACAAGGGATGCTTTCACTGGATTTTCTGCCTTCTGTATTTGTAACAGAGTGTCATGGCAGGCTTCATTGCAATACATGGTGGTGGTCGCAGAGGACAAGAGAGGGCTTGTGAACCCGCCCAAGATATTGGCGGGCATTACGCTTGTAAAGTCTGCCGTTGAGCATGTTGTCATTATTAAAAGAGGGCAATTGTTCTCCTTTACTTGGCGATTCGGGTCCAACCGAGAATGGAACTTCTCCCGACACCCATGGAGAGCGCGCCGAACGCTCGGAATATCTTTCTACTGCATTCAACGGGCCTTAAGGAAACCATATAAGAGAGGAGAAGCTGCGGCGCTACTGCTTTCCTGGCAAAGAAGTGTCTCGCAATGTGTGATCAAGCTCAAAAACGATGAAGGAACGTGGAGCTGTATACCACACCGCAATGTAAGAGAGATCTATTGACTCTCACAGGCACGATTCCCCACTCTTGGTTTTCTTTTTTCCAATGTCCTGGAGAGCGGGACGGAAAGTGTGGGGAAAGATGCAGAAATTTTCCGACAGGTTTCACTAATTGAAATGATTGTGGACCACTGGTATACGAATAGAAAGAAGCAATAGCGAGCGGTTTACATATAATTAAGGACTTAAAGCAACTCAATTGAATAGCACAAACCAAACCAAACCAAACCAAACCAAGTCAAACCAAATCGAATCAAATCAATACTATGGTCTGCTCTAAAAATGAAGAAAAAACAAAGATGTTCAGTTGCATATGAACACATAGTGCATGTTTGGAGCTCCTGTAACACGGTCGAACAAGTAAACAAAAAGAGACTTCCATGAAAGTGGAGATAGCCATAAATGCAGCATAATTTACTCCATTTGGAGCAATTTCCCGAAGCCAGGCTCCCCTGAGAAAAAAAGAGTGAGCAGGCAGTAAACTTTGCTAAGTTGAGAGCGCGTAATTTGTAAGCTGAAAACCAGGTATATATAGCAGGAAAATCCCTGGTTCCATTCCCATTGTGCTTACAACAATAATCGATGCTGCTACATCATAGTAAAATTGCCAGGGCATGTTTGTTGGCTGCAAGCGCACTACTGCTCGGTAGCGGCACTACTTCTGAAGCCAGCCCCACAACCGAAACCGGAATTCTGACCTGGGAAGAAGCCTATACAAAGGCAGAAAGACTTGTGGGCATGATGACCCTCGAACAGCGCGTGAATCTGACAACCGGCACGGGCAATGAAATTGGACCTTGTGAAGGCAACACGGCACCAACCACGAACCCTGATTTCCCTGTGCTTTGTTTGAACGACGGTCCTCTTGGTTTGCGTCACTCACTCAACACAAGCGCCTTTGTGACAGCCATCAATGCTGCTGCCTCGTTCGATCGTGCGCTGATCCGTGAACGCAGTGTCTTTATGGGTCAAGAGTATCGCGGCAAGGGCGTGAATGTTCAATTGGGTCCTGGCATGAATATGATGCGCGTCATGCGATCGGGTCGCAACTGGGAGTATGGCAGTGAAGACCCTTATCTTACTGGTGTTGTGGCAGTAGAAACGATCAAGGGAGTTCAGAGCCAAGGAGTGGTAAGTGAACAGATCAGAAAGTAGGGAGATTGTCTGTCCATCTCACTTGTTATATTTAGATGTCTGTCGCTAAACACTTTATTGGCTATGAACAAGAGACCAATCGTTATACTGTAAGTAGAAGACATGGAAACCACATGATCTGATGCAGAAACTTAATGCAATGCATGTTTAAGTTTTCGTCCTACATTGACGACCGGACTCTGCACGAAATTTACTTGTGGCCTTTTGCACGCTCCATCGAAGCTGGAGTGGTCTCCGTCATGTGCTCATACAACCGTTTCAATGGCACCTATGCGTGCGAGAACAACCATACCATGAACAAGATCCTGAAGGAAGAACTCGGCTTCAAAGGCTTTGTGATGAGCGACTGGTATGCCACTCACTCTACAGCTAATAGTGCCAATCATGGCTTGGACATGACCATGCCTGGTAAGCCTTTCTTATACTTCTCTAAATGATCCGCCCCTCTTCTGATAATACACTGCATTTCACTAGGTGACGCTTATGCGAGTCCGGACCCACCGACAGGTGGTCTGTGGTATGGAAAGAACTTGACAGATGCTGTTCGTCGTGGAGAGGTTGATGAGAGTCGGGTAAAGCATTAAATAAACAAACAAACGAACATGATAAAGGTAAAGCATACAAGAAAACTCAATTCCTTTTTGAAAAAGGTTACGGACATGGCAACTCGCATTGCAGCTGCCTGGTACAAGGTAAGATACCGTAGTATTTACGTTTTACGAACATTTCGAGCTCAATGCCCGTTCTTTAGCTTGGCCAAGACAAGAACTTTCCCAATTTACAGTTCAACTTTTTCAACGAATCCGTGGGTGCCGATGTCAACGTCCAAGGAAACCACAAGAAGAATATTCGGGAAATGGGTCAAGCGTCTGTGGTCATTCTGCGTAATGAAAAGGATATCTTGCCACTCAAGGAAGACGCCCTCAAGAAGATTGCTATCATTGGCAGTGATGCTGGTCCCAATCCAAAGTAAATATCGCGAGAAAAACTTCGCATTTACAGCTTGACTAAACGCTTTTTCATCTTCCTTGAAAGTGGTCTTAATTCCTGTCCAGACAATGATTGCGACCTTGGCACGCTTACTATGGGCTGGGGCTCTGGTTCTGCATCACTCCCGTACTTGGTGACAGTAAGTTAGACAGCATTCACAGGAAAAGCAGGATCAGTTTTTGATTTTTCCTCTCTTCCTTGTTAGCCTTTGGATGGCATCAGAGCACGTGCACCTGACTCTATAGAGATCGTATCCAGTTTGGATGACTGGGACCTGGACAAGGCGGCAGAAACTGCCAAGGATGCTGATATTGCTCTGATCTTCTCCAACTCTGACTCTGGTGAGATGTACATTACGGTAGACGGCAACGTTGGAGACCGCAATAATATTTCCTTGTGGCACAATGGTGATAGCTTGGTAAGGTAACTCTGCAAAGACCTGAATGGACACGGTAATTCTCACTTTGCGTGCATAGATCAAGGCCGTTGCGGATGCCAACGAAAACACAATCGTCGTGATCCACTCAGTCGGTGCCATAGATATGCCTTGGTTTGATCACCCAAATATCAAGGCGATTGTTTGGCCAGGTCTACCAGGTCAAGAAACGGGCAATTCACTGGCCGATGTGCTTTTCGGTGATGTGTGTCCTTCTGGACGTCTGCCTTATACAATCCCAAAGAAGGCATCCGATTATCCGTTGGACGTCACTAAAAACGAGACAGTAAGTCGTCTTTTCCTCATTGTCATTCTAGATACCTAAATATATCTAACCTAAAATGCATGATAGATCGTTTATACCGAAGGCTTACTGATGGGTTACCGCTACTACGACGCCAAGAACGTTGAACCGCATTTCGAATTTGGCTTTGGATTATCATACACCACCTTTGAATACAGCAACTTGAAGGTCAAGACCACGCCAAACAAGGGCGTCCTAGTCTCTGCCTCTGTTTCGGTTCGAAATACCGGCAAGATGGATGGTGCTGAAATCGTTCAGGCGTACATTGGTTTCCCAGAAGGCACAGACGAACCGCCGAAAGTCCTGCGTGGATTCGAAAAGGTCCCATTGAAGAAGGGTCAAGCAAAGACAGTCGATTTTGAGTTCACCAAGATAGAACTGAGTATCTGGGATACCGTCAAACAAGAATGGGTTATTCCTTCTGGCGAATTCACACTATACATCGGCGCAAGCAGCCGCGATATTCGCGAAACCACCACTTTTACCCTTTCCTAACTAATTTTGCAACACTATTTCAAATACTGAACGTTCGAATATTGGTAAAACAGTTTGTTGTCTTTATTCTTGCTCTACCCCTCCTCCTTCTTCTTTTTCAAAGAACCAGTCCACTTGTTGTATAATAGCTTCAATGACCTTATTTTGCAGGTCTGCATGCATTATACTCGTTAGATCTTCTTGTGGTGATCGCAGCAAGCCCACGGAAAATATTAAGGCCAAGTTGGATGCTTCCATTTTGTTCACCTCACTGTATGCTGTGACGCGATTCAAATGGCGCATCAAGAACTCCAATACTGTAAAGTTCTCCTTTGGCAGGGCGTGAATAATTGATTTAATCTGATACATGCGCTCGTCATAATCGGATATCCCTATCGGTTCAAAATGGTGATTTGTCAGTCATGGAAGCCTTGGCAGGGTCCAGGAAGAAAAAAGGCAATATACATACGGGCAGCATCAATGAACCAGTCGTAATATTCAAATGTGAGCAGAGGGTTCTTCAGTTCCCTGAAATAAAGCTTCAGAAGGCCTGTGACGACATTGATATCAGGCTCATCCGCAAGCGATTCAACTTGATCTGTGTAATACTATTGCATTAGTACACTTCGTACAGTTTATATTATCCACAGCACTTACTTTGATTAAATAGTGCCTTGTATCTATGAATACTTGATGCAGGGCCAGATAACCGGTAAATGCCCACAGACATTAAACCTATACATACTGATATAGCCGCTGTTACTGAAACTCTGACATGAGCATAACTACCTCGAGCTTCAACTTCATTTACACATAGTCGGACGATACGTGGAATGCGGCCATCGTTGTCCATACGCAAAATCCCGCCGAACACGTTGTTTTCTAAAAGCAATTGACATAAGAATCTCTGTCTGCGACAAATAACGCGTCTTATCTCACCGGATGCAGGAGCAGTGGTTCCTGCTGTCGGTCGCGGTGTTGGTTTATCGTTGTTCTTTACTGGTTTACCAAACCAATGGCCGATCTTTTTCGGTTTTCCCTTTTGTTCTTCGGAATCCGCATCTAATATGACAGGATATCTTATAAGCAACGTGAAAGGTCAGTGTTACAGTGTGAATACCTTTTGCTCCTGCCTTTTTTGTAATTTTCCGATTCACTTTCATCTGCTGCGAGTCTGACGTTAACATCCGCAGTAACCGTAATATGTCTGACAATCAGAGTTAGCCAAACATAGCAGTACCTTCCTGAGCCATATATTAACCCACCACTATCCTATATGCAAAACGTCAGTTGAAACGTTTTCCCATGTTTGATCTATATTTCTTACTTCATCCACTCCCTCTTTGCGAGCAATAAGCTCCCGCATGATTGCGTCCAGCCAAGCAGACAGCTCATTCTCACTAGCGGTTTGAATATAAATCGTCAGCTTCTTCGGTGTAGTGACAAGGAAGGCATGCTTTCGTCTGGTATCATGCTTGCTAGCAGGGTCTATTTCACAGCCATCCAAGTCAAAGCTTCCCACAGGCGTGAGGGGTTTGGTATATTTCTTTGAGTAGGCCATCAGCGCTTCTGACACCGCTGCAAAATCCATCCCCTTTCTTTGCTTTACCTTGTTCTTTGAATAGTTATCCTTGTATAACAGCAAAAAGCCTTTTGACAGCACGGCATAATAGATCTTCCAAGAACTCAATTTTCCCCCGTCTTCCTTTTCAGCTGCCACTTTCAGCTGAACAAAGCCTTGATGTCTTATCCATTGGGGTTCAAGTCGATCCAATTGCTAACAAAGCTCAATAACTTAACTTCATGTGCCTTGCTTCCTCAAAACGACAACATACCAATCTCTCAAAGTCCGAGGGACTCAGCTTCTGGAGACCCTGCTCCAGTTCAACATTCTCTTCGATCGTATCGGAGGGCGGAGACAGAGCCAGCTGATCCAACTGATTGACTAATCCATCTGCCGAATCGATCTCTTCAGGTATCTCCCACCGAGATTCGCCCGTAACCTCGTTGAAATAATAGATTGTACCGTCCTCATCTGCCCGCGCACGAGGGGTTATACAGATATCAGTCTATTGGATAAGTCTCCTCAAGACCTCCCTCCCTCACGACTGACCATATGCAAATTGCCAACCAGGCGGTAAATTGCCAGGAGCGCTTGTTGCTCCAAGATGATGATCGTCATCATTAGATATATCAATCAGTAAATTTTCGTCAACGTTTGTAGCAGCTGTATTATTAGATGTCAATGTGGTGTGCATGTGTTGTGTGTCTTGGTAGGCAGGTTCCGGTGGGATTGTATTATGATGATGGTCGCGCGGAGGTAAAGCAGGTGCAAAAGGTTGCTCTTGAACGGTTTCATTATGATACGGGTTGTTGCTTCGCTCGGGCAATTCTGGTGGATTAAAAGGTGTTACAGAACTCGTGCGTGGCGGTGGTTCAAGAGGTTCATTATGGTTTGTAGGAAGGGTGTCGGTTACGGGTAGAAAAGTTTGTGTTGTATTGTTGTTTGAGGCGTCTCTGGATATACTCTGCGAGCGCAGCCGTTCTTTCGATCGATGAGCAAGAAGAACCCGTAATAAGATTGAATGACATTACAGGTACCTTGGATATCGTCTTCCGTTTCTAGTCGTATACGATTTGCTGGAAAGAATCCAATCTCATTATTAAGCTCTCCTGTCGAAATGAAATAGACCTCCAACTTTGAGCTTCTTGTCAAACTGTTACGTACGAGGTTCTCCTATCAACGGACCCACCTTCCCACCTTTTGATGATGGTATTCTCTTTAGCGAACTGTCAAGTAATTGGCCGTAAGGGGAAGATTGTGCTTACCAATCGTCATTATGTTTTTCGAGTAATTTTATTCTGTCACCCTGCTTAAAAGACAACTCAAACTCCCCTTCGGCAGTATAGTCCCAGACAGCAATGAGATACTGGACCATGGTGCCTTTAAAGTATATGACAGAAAGGTGGAAGAGCGCTTGTATTCCTGAGCAGGGTTTCCAAGGCTGCAACCACTTTGAGTGACGCTTGCAGATTCTTGTGTAACCATGAGAACACGCGGTGAGGGAAAATGATCCTTAACCTCCCTCATCCTCTACCTATGTCAATATCTCTTTACAAACCAATCGTGCTCACCAGGCAAAAGCCAGGATGTTCCAAAGCTACTGACTTTCATAGTATGAATAGCAAGGCCTTTGTGGCGCGTTCAATAGTGATCATCAACTTGGGTATCATCACCACAACGAAGTCAGCATAGGATAGGTCCGGTATGTCGCCAAATATGTGGTTTGGTTGTGCTTCGCTTTACTGAGAGCTACATGGAACTTTGATCATGTGACCGGGCTGCAAGCTTAAAAGAAGGATATTCTTTTGTGAGTCTCTTGCGATCCCGTGGTTATTGGTGCCGTCAGTGACAAGTTTGACTGCACTTCATAGAACTTATCATGGCAGATTGACCTCAAATGCTATATTGCTTCAACTCGAACAAATCTTTGAGATGAGTGGAGACCTGTAGACTTTCCATTGTGCCAATCTGCTGTCCCAAGTTTTCGTCTTGGGAACGCAAAGCAAATTAACTTATACATGGGGCACAGCCCGCCATTAGCTTCAAAGGAAGTCTATCTAACCACGAAGACAGGCATTTTCTGCCGCGAATAATCAACACAAAATTATAATCATGGAACAGCAGCAAGGCACCCACATGCAACAGGAAAAGGCTATGACCTAAATGGGAAGTGCTACGAGCCTGTTTGTGAGGCACTCGTTCGGACCGGACTGGTGATTCAGTGCCCCGTGTTTTTCTTGCGCGGTGAAACTCTCCCTCGTCGATTAATCTGCAACATCCGTCCTTTCTATTCTCCTTTTGGAGCGCACAACTACGAAGTTACTCTCAGACAGAGAAGGAGAAAGGGCGCAAAGTTCTTACTGCTTCTGCTTTTGTTCCTTGCAGACTCGGAGTACAGCTTTGCGTTACGCACCACATTTTTTCCCTCTTCTTCGTTATCCCCTCTCTGGCTTTCGTTGTTTTTCTCTCCTCTTACTCTTTATAGCCTTGTGCGGTACTCGAAGAAGCCTTTTGACGACAAGGCTTTACGTCACTCGTTCCTTTGTTCATTCTCTACGTCGCTTGGTACCTTATCTGCCCTTAAACGATCATTCAGGGGAGCGGACGGAAAAAACGATGATTCGACATGGTCCAAAGAACTGCCACTTGTTGCTGCTCACTCTACTGCTAATTTGCAACTCCATCATAACCAATGGCGAGCCCATTGATCTACCTAGCGTTCGCCTCGATGCCGTCGGTCAGCTCGGTTTTGCGGGTGACTATGCCGGTATATCACCCTTCAAAGACACGAGGCAGTTCGAGTCAATACCTGATCCGGACGTGTACTCCATTATACTCGAAAATAACGGAACATTTGATCTCTTGGCCTCAGCCAACGGTGCTATTTTTGCAACCTGTGCTATGGACGCGGGTGATCAAGTTTATATTGGAGGACAATTCACAATGTTGAACAACACTCCGATAAGTAACATTGCCCGCTTCGACACAGCGACCGGCGTACTTTCACCACTCGGCCAGGGACTCGACGGCGCCGTACGATCGCTACTATGTGATACAGATGCAGTGTACGTCGGCGGTGACTTTACCGCGCCCGTAGGCGTTTCGAACGATTCACTCCCGTTTTACGGCGGACATGCAGCTATTTGGCAGCCAAGTAACAACACTTGGCTTCCTGTGCCTTGGCGAGGTTTCAACGGTCCAGTTTACACCATTACACGTAACCAAGCTATGCAGACAATTCTTTTCGGTGGACGCTTCGATGCCACAGGTGATGGACAGTATTATAATTCCAACACCAGCCAACCTGTCAACCTTAATTCTCCTACGGTACGTGGAACTCTTTGTATGGCGCGCTTATTGCAAAACTGACTCGTATAATAACAACAATAATAGCAAGTGTCAGCTGGTAATGGTGCGGTATCTGGCAACTTTAGTGATCCATCTAGCATAATTTGCCCAAGCACAAATGGAACCGAGAACACACCGTGGTTACTGCAAGACGGTGTCCCCGGTTACTGGGAGGCTAGTTTTGCATACCCGATTCAACCATCAGTTTTTCGTATTGCGAACACGCATTATGAAGGACGTGGTACACAAACTTTTAGGTAATGCTGTCAATTATTTTTTTTTTAATTCTCAAGGCTAAATTGTGATATTGTAAAAAGTATCATTGCACTTGGCAGCAACGACTATTTTGAGCTCTCCTACATCGATCCGGTTACCCACGAGACAACTACCTGTTCCAGATATTGTACCCTCTCGGATGACACAAATATTGCTTACCAAGATTTTACCGTACTCAACCCGATCACCACAAGCGGTGTCCGTATACAAATTGATTCGTGGTATGGTGCCGGTGGCGGCTTGGATAGTGTACAGATATTTCAGTCCGGTAAGTTTTTATCATGAGATCTGACATCATTTGGTTTAATAAATACCTCATGTAATATTAGACATTACTGTTCATGCAACTGTGGGAAACACGGGTTCTTCATGTCCAAACTCACCGTCCGCTTCTACAAGCGTTACCGGAAACTGGCAGGAACAGTTTGTGTACGGCATTTACCAGAACTTTCTGACGACTACTTTTCCGGCTACCGAGCTGTCAACGAGCAATGCCTCCGTCACATACAATCCGTAAGATTTCTCTGCTAATAGTGTAAATCCTAAAATTATAAGAGCACTAACTGTGTCTGATACTGCAGTTATATACCGGTGCAAGGCCAATATGAAGTATACGCTGTCACTCCAGGATGCGTTGGTAGCAGTACGTGCAACCAACGTACGCAAGTCGATCTCGAGTTACGGTTTTCTCCTGGAAGCGGGCCGACCACCGTAACAGTGGATCAAACGAACACGGAAGACACGACGACGTTGATCTACAGCGGATTCATTGAAGCGAGTTCTGATGCCTTTCAACCTACGATAACATTAACTGTAGCACATAATGCTACTGCGTCAGGGTACATCGTTACTCTTGTGGCAGACTCCTTTCGGTTTATCCGCAATGGCACAAACACTACCCTTGTAAGCATACTAGAGTATAGTCCTCAAAATTATATCCAGAATATTACACCCGCTTGGCGACCCCTTGCAGGTCAGTTTCGAACGGTTTGAACTCACTCCTTCCATGAATACTGAAACCAGTATAGATCAACTGATGTCAGGGTCCACGGTGTTCAGTATTGATGCTACGGCAGGGAATACGCTTTATATCGGAGGAGCATTCTCAAGTCTCAACAACACTTACCGAAGCATCGTGTCATACGACTACCTTTCAGATGGCGGACGAATGGTTGCCCTGCCTGGCATGGGAGTCAACGGGAGCGTCTATGACGTGGCGCTATTAGGAAACTGTAGGTTTCGCTTTATAGTAGATTTCCTTGCAAGCAAAATTATTGAGCTGCACGTTTTCCTAGCATTATTCATCGGGGGTGTCTTTGATAATTCTGCTACAGGAAGCGTCGAAGGCTCCTTTAATAACGTTGCACAAATTGATCTGACTAGCGGCGCGTGGTCAGCGCTTGATATGGTAAATTGCCGTTGAACGTTGCATTTGACACATGCTAAATTCATGTGGTCATTTTATGCAGGGTGTCAATGGTCCAGTCAACAATATCATCATATCACCAGATAACGCGACAATCACCCTTTCCGGTAACTTCTCCCAAGTGTTATCGAACACTCCTGTGACAACTGGCGTTTCTGGAAATGCGCTATGGAGTGTAGCAGAGCGACATTGGATCGATCGATCGTCACTTCTCGTTGGTAAAATTGTCGCAAACCCCCAACTTGATAACAACACCAGTTTGTTTGTTGGCGGTATACGAGCCGCCCAAACGTACCGTTCCATTGCGGTCTCTTCTATGAACGTCAATAGCATGTGGGGCCCGTACTTCTTGAGTAGTGCATCGGATGTAGTGAATGCGGGTGTATTTTGGCACAACACAACCGGTGGAGAAAACAAGACGGTGACCATTATCGGTGGCAAATTCCAAATGGGAGACATTATGAACCTTGCACTTTATCAAGACGGCGAGTGGCGTGGGATAGGTCAATTGGAAGGACAAGTGAATAGTTTGGCGATCATTCAGGATCAACTTTACATTGGCGGTCAATTTAATGGTACCTTTGGCGACAGTCAGCCGAAAAGCTTTGCCATCTATAATCTGGCAACACAGACAAATGAGGATGTAACCAGTGTATATGGTACGTTTATGAATGAAACGTCTCAATTTTCCTGTTATTGATAGCCGGGAAAATCAGGTCCTGACGGTTCACCGGGACAGATAAACGTTATCAGAACTCAACCCGATGGCAAAGCTATTTACATTGGAGGAAACTTTACGTCAGTCGGTTCGCTGACATGTCCCTCGGTCTGTAAATTGGATACCCAAGCCAGACAGTGGAACAACGTAGCCCTAGGAATCAGCGGACATGTGTATGACCTGGCTGTCACCCAAGATCAAGTTACAGCCGTCGGTGATATTTCTATAAACAATAATCCCACCCGTATTGCTCGCATGCAAAGTCAAGGAAACTTGTGGACAGCAATGTCTCTAGATGCGGAAACAAGCAATATAGGCATTCCAACTGCTGTGCTGAATGGACCTGACAACGTAATCGTTGCAGGAAGGTAAGCGTATTTATAGTCAAACGACGCTGTCCGCCGCTTGATTTATTCATTTTGGAAAAGCAACGATACCGCCGGCTTCATCGGAACATGGGATGGCCAGAACTTTGCATCATTAGGTAAGTAATATCGGGCTTGTAGATGTTTGAGCTCATACATAACGAGACTGTTGGAAGATACCCACCTTGGACCCTCAACTGATATCCGACAATTGCTGTTTATGCCAATCTCGTCATCTAAAAGCAAAGCAAGATACCCGGCAGGATCCGAAGATATGCTTCTTGTGATTGGGCACTTGAACCTCCAAACTTATGGAAATGTCAGCGTGGCACTTTATGATGGCAACCACTGGTATCCTTTTGTCTTGTCTTCACGCATTGACGGCACGCCAGGCTATATCCGGAATGTTTTCCACGAGACCGATTGCTGTGCTGTTCCTACCGTAGTCCGTGAGTAAAATAGTGATGTGCAAAGACCGTTTTGTGTGATAACTTTCTCACACGCTTCTACGCAGGCCACTTGCCCATCCCTGCCGTTATCCTGATCTCTATCGCTATTTCTCTTGGTCTCATATTTGTTTTGGTGGCAGCTGGAATGGTCGCCTTGCTTGCTAAGCGAAAATATGGAGATCCTGATGCGCCAGAACCAATGCCGCCCTACGTCCCAGGACAAAACCGGCCGTCTAGTCTCGCCGCCATGTTGGATGCTGCTCAGGCATGCACACTTGGATCTGGGGCTGCGGCAGCGATTGCAGGAGCTACGGCTGCAGCAGCGGGACCTTCAAAGGAAAAGCACGCGAGTAGAGGTTCTGCCTCAAATCCTGACAGCGGACAGGCCAGTGGTGGTGTTGGAGAAAATGCAGCTGGAGCTGCAAGTGGTGCGACCGCCTTCAGTGCCCTCGTTGCAGCTGCAAAGGCTAACACCAACAGCAACGAACCTGCAAGTGAGGAATCACCACGGCTGTATTACGCAAAATACCCGTTTGAAGCAAAAGAATTTGGCGAATTGGGATTTGGCGCCGCAGAACCCATTGTGGTCACTGATACAAGTGATAGTGTATGGTGGATGGGATACAAAGATGATGGCAAGTATATCATGTCTTGACGATTGATTGACCGACTTATTTGTCCTCGCTGACCTGTGTCTGCATTAGGCACCGGGAAACCTATTTCGGGTCTTTTCCCCAGCAATTATGTGACAGATACAAAGCCTGATTCATGATAGCACATGCAATTAGCGGGCGCGTTATATACCCTTTGTTTGTGTTTCTAGACATCTCAGTTACTTCTATAAGCACAAATTACTCTTTTAATTATCTTTTTGGCATACATTTTTTCTCTTCTTAGTCTACTAACATGCTGTAAAGAAAAGAGCCTTTTATTACAAATACTTCCAATATATTAGCCCGTTTTGCGTTCACGATAAACGACATACCTCATTTAAAATGAACAGGAACCTCTCTTACGCGCAGGCTGGAGTCATCCTATGTCAGGCCGTTCTTATAAAGATAAAGCGAAAGCAGCATTCAATCAATATCAAATGAGCCAAATAGTAAGAAACGATCCGGACAGTGTCTGTATCACTATGTAATAGTTAAAGGTTCGAAATAACTTGTGCGATGCACAGTTGCATACAGTGCCTATCAGCTCTCTACAAGATGTTTCACCTGAACTGGTACGATGTATCGTTCAATAATTGTCATTTTCTAACTGGAACGGGAGGATCATTGTATGTTTATCAAAGTAAACTTTGCTACTGTATGGACAAATGGATCGATGCTTCAATTGTTCAGTCGGGTCAAACGTTTAGGCTAAACCCACAGCTTAAAGCATGTTACACGGCACGACGTGGGGTTCATCGCAGATTATTAAATGCTCAATTCGCTAAAGATTGCTCAAACGGGCTACTCATTTTCTCATGAATTGTGCCATAAACCATAGTAAACGGTATCCTTTATAGACGGAGTAAGATGAGCTAGCGTCATCGGTAGCTTTACCAAACCTATGAAACACTTGCAATGGACGCAACAAAGAAAACGCAAAAGCATGAATCACGTGTGTTACATCGCTACGTTACCTACATGATCTTTCTGGGTTTTATACCCTTTCCTTTTTTCCTGCATCGACATGTCTAGTACAAGATCGTCTTCAGAATTCGAAGTAGCACCGTCGCGTGAAGAAGCCGAAAGCCTGGTTAAGCGCATGTCGGCGGGCGCAAGCTTGAGCGACCAGACAATCGGCGATTCAGCTGCCAAGGATGCCAGAGTGCTCAAAATAGCCACGTTTTCCCTGCAGAAGTATCTCAAGGTTTGTTTGGATGGTCTACTGGTATCTGTAAGACTTGCGCTGAATGGCAATGGTTAGGAACCCGAGTTTGCAGCGGAATTCCTCGAGCGCGGTGGTCTGGAATCGTTATGTGACATTGTCGGAAGAGTGAATGGCAATACGCTCGCCTACGCCTTGAACTCGTTCACATCGCTCATGGCCCATGATATCAGCTGGAAATCGCTTACACCCGAGTTTATCGCACAGATAGCGCATATCGTGGTTTCCGAAACGTTAGTTACCATTTGTCGACCTGCAACAGCCATCCTGATAAAGATCGTATGCGCAGAACGTGCTTCGCCGCCATACGCACCAAATAACGACCATGTCGTTGTTGGCTATCCGGCTATTCACGAAGTACTCCAACAAGAACCCGAACTTCTGCCGACGCTGGTCCAGCGGCTTCAGAGTCCTGACTACTCATTATGCCTTAATAGTTTGACCCTGCTGGCCTCAATGCTTAAACATGTTACGGACGAACATCGAAGCGAGTTATTGGAAGCACTGGATAAAAACAGTGCGTACAAGAACGTCCTGGTACTGTAAATGAAGGGAGCCATGAGAGTCTTCGTCGTTTTGGGCAACTGATCCTCACACAATATATTGCTAATAGCGGTTAATGAATAATCACCCTCCCGAGGAGCTCAAGGAGCAGTTGCTGGAGTTTCAAGCTGCGCTGATTCACAATGCGGATAGAAGGAGGAAGACCCAGATTTCATTCCACAATCCCCGCCACGCAAAGATGCTAAACGAGATATGGGAAGCCGCTAAAGTAGCAGATATCCCAGTTTCTGGTGCAAAGAAATGGCGTAAACTTGGATTTTCGGTAACGCACTGTTCCTCTCATTCATCCTTGCTACGCTATTTTGAGATTAAGAATAATCAACTTATTGTCAGCTTATTAGTCAGAAGTGCCGCACCGAGAGTTCGGTAGAACAGGCATATTTGGGTTAGAACGGATGCATGCATTTGCAGTCAAAAATCAAGATTTGTTCGCGAAGGTCAGTGCGTAGGCAACAAATTACCCTAAACAGTTAAGTTTTAACAGTATGTTCCTACCCCCTGCAGATGATCGTAGAGCAGATCCATCGGCCCGAGGGAAAACGTTGTCCCTTCGCGAAAGCCAGTATTGAAGTGACTGAGTTATTGTGCAGTCATTGGAACATCAATTCTGGATGTATGCTCTTTCTTTTTGACATCTTCGGCGTGCTGGGCATAGGAACGCTAAGTTATTGACTTGTGTAGATATCGCCGCTGATTTTGAGCCTCTACTCCTGCACTTTGATCATATTCACGCGACCACTTTACAATGTTTTTATCGTCTGTTTCATGACATGGAAGCAACAACGAGCGATTTCTCTAAAGTATCAGCTTTGGTTCGAAGTCAGCTACGAGCAACGTTAAAAAGTGATGGCGTCAAGGACATTTATAGCTTTGATCGGGTGATGCTGGGTACTCCGTATGCAATCATTCGCGATAGACGTTTAAAGGAGCTTGAATGGGCAGATGACTTGCTAGGAAAGGAAGCTATCCGGTAAGCATTTAATACGATCATATTACTGCAGCGCGTCACCAATGGATTGTTACCAGGAATTTACGATCTCGGCTAAACAAGCAGTCCCTCGACTTTATCAAGCGGCAACGGATCAATTGCCTTCTTCAAGGTGCATGGTTCCCCTGTCCCCACTCTCCACAGCGCATTGTCACCTTAGCAAACAATACTGGCAGCGCAAGCGGATCTTCAACTGCAGGAGCCTCGGCAACGACGAGTAGTTCGGGTATGAACGTCATGACGCAGGGATCATCGTCTGGAGCATCAGGGAAACGGTGGCGCTACTATAAGCTCAGTCCATCCAAGAAGACGCTCCAATACGGCGACTTTAATGAGAAATTTACACCAGTGATAAAGTCCTACGAACGATTAAGCAATAAGGTCGACCTGAGCTCAGTTGCTGAAATCAAGCCTCTGAATACCAGAGTAGCTGCAGCGGCCGCTTCTGGTGGCAGTATGACGCTTTCGAATGTGGGATCATCAGCATCTCTTGCCGAAACAACAGCTAGTTTATCATTTGCACTTTATTCCAGCAATAACGTGCCCCTGGCAGAGTTTGTTTGCTCCTCTTCAGCACAAGCGTCTGAATGGAAGGACGGCTTCAGTATGCTACTTGACAAGGGCATAACGAGCAAGGACACAGCAGAATATCTGCATTCGCTAACTGAAATTGGCGTCAAAGTCAAGCTCCTTCAGATTGCAGGTGACCGAGTAGAAATACCCCATTCTCATGTAGAAGCGCCGCCCGTACCTGTCGGTTTAGGTTCTGGCTTCTTTTATTCTACTGGATAAGGGGCTAAAGAAACCGGTCGTCCTGTGTAAAAGTACTCCTACAGTAATTTTTCGTATTTTACCCCTGTCCATCCTTTCTCCAACGTTTCCCCTTCACAATGTCCATCAGCCTTTGTCTGCTTCCGCTTCTTTATCTTTCCTTTTGGTTACTCAGTAAAACAAGTCATCTATAATATTTATGTATCATTATCAGCACATGGGCGGTTGCAACAAAGGAGTTAAATGTGAAGATACATGCTACTTCGGTCTATTGCTCAGGTGAACGAAGAGGACATGGACTTGCACGTTCAGAAACTAAGCGTTTTACTTGACAATACGCGAGACTATTTGGCAATAGGACCTTCAAGAGCAGCAGCAAAAGCCCACTGCTTGTCAAATATTTTCAACCGGCCAAGACGAAGAAGGAACGACATATATTTATATCCGCGTGCATGCGCGCTGCTACATGCAGTCTGTAAAAGGATTACTGCTGCACTTATATAGTCGCTAAAAAAACTCTGTGTGGCTGCGAAAAACATGTAAGACGTTTTGGCACAGTGAAGTCTTCCCGTCCAATCCTAGAATGCATTTCGAAACAAAGAGATAAAGAAAGAAAGCCACGTCCGTCACGGATGGAGGGACAGATCACTATGAGCATTTCGCGTTAGCTACATCTGTAAGAGAGTTAATTTGTAGCCTTCGCTCTCGATCATTAAAGATGCTCTGGAAATGAACGGAAACCTTGGTCTTCAAGAAGGTATACATAAGCCACCATAGACCAAAAGTGGTAAGTCTTTCCTCTTCGTATCAAAAGATACGTAAACTTCCCAGGTCAAGCGGCCGCAAGCAACGAAAGCGCTTGTTCCCCTCATGTTAAAACATGGTTTGACTTCCTGAAAGAGATTTGTTGGGAGGAACGAACAAAGCTGAAATATTTCTTTTATGCAGCTGTCAAAAAAATTTTAGGGCCCCTATTTTCTAGGTAACACGAGTCTTCGTCGTTTCAAAAGTCTTTTCTTCAACTGAACACTTTGCTGCACTGAAGAAAGCAAAGTTTCCATGCCTAGCATCTGTATAAATTATGGAACACATTCTTGCATATCTGGGATGATCCCATAAAGGCTGACATATTCACAGTATCTATAGCTTTCTCTTTTGGGACCGCTTTTCGCTCGCGTGATTTAAAGCGAAGTGTAATACTAAAATCATAGAGCCTAACTTTATCATGTTTGTAGAAGAGGCTTTTTTACAAACTATTCCACGGAAGCCTATGTGCAGAAACCATACACTATCTGAAGAGCTTCCCGAACAAATATCTTGATTCACTGATTTTTCCTACTCGAATGTAGCAATTAGTGTCTGGATAGGTCTGACTAATGTACTTGTTTATATATGTCCTCTGGACAAGTGCAGTAGTTTAGCTGCCGCTGTACATAGTTAGCTAGAGTTGTTATTCATAAGAAATAGACACATGAAGTCGAAATGAAAGGACGGGAAGACACAATGGTACGGTGATGGAACATGCTATGCAGACATCATTTTGTTGTCAATTAACCGTTATCCGCTAGATCCAGAAAGTACAAAAAGTAGGTCTGTCGGGCAGCGCCGTCATCATGGCAAGAAAAGACAACCGGTGATTAATCAGGGAAATTGGATTAAGGACATGTGAATACAATAGTTTTTATCAAGAGCTGAGATAACAAGTTCTATGACGCGTCTTGTAGCATGACCTCGCTGCTACCATCGAGTTTAAGCACAGCAGGATACAGGGCATCTCGATAGCTCGTAAGGGAGTTTATCGACCGTTCTAGTAGTTCTTTCTCATTGCTTCTGTACCGTTCAATATGTTCACTTAGAGCCATGCTTTCCGGATCCGTAAATTTGGTTGTCGGGGATCGTGATATTTCCTTGTACCGATATTCGACTGCCTCCAACAGAAATAGAGTAACTTGCAATTGATAAACGGCAAAGCGTTCCAGCTCGCGCACTTTGCTCAAAAGCATCTCAAGTGATTCCACAAGCTCGCCTTTCAAATAAGCCTCAATACGTTCTTCACCATCTTCTTGAGACGTCGCCTGAAAACTTAAGCCATCTTCGGAATCGAGTAGGAGGAGATAAACGATGGCGACGGACGAAGCAGTCCATCCGAATCCGGTAAAGGGGTGGCCTAGACTGTCTTTTTCTTCTTCTTCTTTTGCTGGCACTGAGAGCTGCAAGAACGTTTTCCCTTTGTCAGGCAGGTCATTGAGCCACGTAAATTTAAC
The DNA here is from genome assembly GCA_000787465.1 of Thermomucor indicae-seudaticae. Taxonomy (NCBI): domain Eukaryota; kingdom Fungi; phylum Mucoromycota; class Mucoromycetes; order Mucorales; family Lichtheimiaceae; genus Thermomucor; species Thermomucor indicae-seudaticae. Next base: position 22,949 of record JSYX01000445.1, read on the forward strand.
AATGTCATCGGGGTGGTCTTCGAAAGACATGAATCCTACTACGGGGAACAGAATGGGAAAAGGTATGTTGTTGTCTTCAAACGTGAAACCGTGCAAGAATAGCAGCTCTTGATTCGACTTGTCACCGTAAGATATGAAAATTTCAGTTGACTGGCAAAGATCCGGCTTTATCGAGACGAGGTAAACGCCACCGTCGTCAGGCGCAGGTTCCCAACGCATATTGGGTTGTTGGCTGTGGTTTGCGAAATCGAAGAAGGGGATGATGGCCAGGCCTTCTATGTGGGGGACTCTCACAACGCGCGACCAAAGAGCAGCATAAGCCCACATCCACTGCTCAAGCGTCAACTCCGGCCAATATTCCTTTATCTGATCGTGCTCCCGCATGAGTCTTGCCTGCTTTGCACGCAATGACTGTTCCAAACTTGTTCCTGCCAAGCGGTCATCGTCTTTGTCCATGAAAAGTATACTATGTGTGCGAAAATAGTCGAGATCCGGAAGCAAATCCATATAAGGTCCCCACGACGACGACGACGAGGAGGAGGGACTCATAGTACTTGGTGAAAACTTTTCAAGTGCAATATAGAGTCGCAGGCATAGGCTATCAATGTCTGATTCCTGCACTAGCCTCTCTAATGCGTCTTCTTCTGCCCGGAGCACGGATCTTAATAGTTGACGAAGAGCAGTGCTGCTGGAAACGACTTTTGTTGAAGTCAGGATCAGATCACTCGGTATATGGGCGAGAATGGTGCCTTCCTCTTTGCAATCGTTTGTCGCAAAAAGACCGAGACGACAGGTCTCTGTCTCTTGAATATCCACACCGGTTGCCGTAATGCCCTTCGCTTCGGCCCATTGCCGGAAGCGAACGATGGCTGCTGTCATGAAGCCGAAAACAGTGGCGCTTAAGGCAATACGGACTTTTCTGAGTTTTCATGCATGGGTGACGCTAGAAAAATTGAGGGACCCATCCGTGCGCATTCTTTGGGTTTCCCAAAAGATCTGTGCGAGATGAGCAACAAGGCATCAAACAAATTGGAAACATGGGGCAATGAGCACACCATGAACATGAATCCTATCCTTCACCAAAACATTCTGGCTTCTCCATACTTTAAATCCTTATAGTAAGTGTGAGGATCGAGACAGCATATGCAAGCTAGAATTAGCGGCTGACTCGGGCGTGTGCATAGCGAGAAAAAGACTTTCCATGAAGTTGTAGACGAAATTTATAACGAAGGTACTATCGCCTTTTTTCCCTTTTGTTGGCTGAAGGTTTGTCGACGAAGGGATTGAGTTCAATGTTTTCCTGACTGACACATTGCGGTTTTTCCTTTTTCCTTCCCAAAATCACTTGTCCGTTTCCAGTCTACAATCTTGGTAAGTTAATGAAGAATCTTGACATGCGAATGCATGAAAGGCTTATATCGTCTTTCAGCGCCGTTTATCAAGGGAACAACACCATCTACGGCATTCTGTTGCTTGTACAAGTTCTGGACTTTGCGCTTGACCGTAAGACAAATGGAGAATCTGGTGGATCACCCGGATTCACCGTAGGTATTGAGCAGTAACAAGCTCGATGGCGGTCGTTTGAAGTCAAGTTTTTTACTGAGTATTGGTTACGCAGCTATATCCGCGCAATTGGCTTCTTGTATTTGCGCTACGTGCTGACACCTTCGCAGTACTGGGACTGGTTCCAATATTACTTGGATGATGAGGAGGAGCTCGACCTAACGGGCGGTGTTCGCCCCCAGAAGACGTAAGTAGAGCACTATAATGCTTTATGACGAAACAGTGAACTGAGTATGCATGATGCATTTGCAGAACGATCGGAAAACTTTGCCGGATGTTGTTGACTGAGCAAAAGTTTCTAGGAACTATGCTACCTCGTATACCTGTTCCTATAGCCAGAGAACTCAATAAGAAGCTGGAGGAGTACGACAGAGAACACCACGGTAAAAGCCGTCGGTAAGTCTCGCGGATTTTTGTTTCGCGTTTCTATTGCCGTATTCACTCAACAGGTGCTGCTAGCGATGACGATCGTGATGGTTATGATTCGAGAAAACGTAGTCGAGATGATGACGATCGGTCGTATCGCCGGGATTACCGTGGCCGATCGCGTAGTCCCTCCCGACGACGCGATTACGATGATGATAGAAGAGACAGTCGCAGACGAGATGATAGCAGCCGACGTCGATATCGCGACGACCGAAGCCGTTCCCGAGACAGGGGCTCTCGATACTACGACGACGATGATTACTATAGCAGACGTAGACGACGAAGCCGAAGTTCGTCACGCCGTCGCGATTACCGCTCCAGATCACGTTCTCGATCTCGCTATTCGGATAGACGAAGCAGATCCAGATCTGGGGAGAGGTCGCGTTACTAGATGAGCGGTTACTGAAACTGGCACGAATCGCCAAAATTACGGGATGGGAATGTTGATAAAGCGAGCTTGTGAAATGATCAGTATACTCATTGCTGTTTTTTGGCTTTATTTCGAAGTAAAAGGCATCAAGTCAAATCCATGCGCAACCTTTTAATATGTGTGTTCAATGTTCTGGACATCCTACAGCAGCGACCCGCTTAGTAAGGTGTTGTTTGGATTCAGGTTATGTAGTCGACGTGTGTAGGTCTGTCAAAAAGAGAGCGCGTCTGCTGTGGGTTTCGCTACGAGCAGATGCTTTTGGCGCTTGGAATCCAGAGATCTGATTTGCACGTGCTTCTGCGCCAAAATTATCTCTGTTCGATGCGGACGAAAATGGCATGGTTTCTAAACGCGTTAAGGCTCTTTAATGTTTGTGACAACGGAAGATTTCTCGAATAAGGAAAACGCAGTTGCACCGAGGCGCAGCACAATGGCACATGTTTGTAGACTGGCTATCATAGTCTAACAGCTTGTGGAAATAAGGAGTTCAACTAGCAGCAACCCGCATAGACAGCTTTATCAGGATTGAACTTTTCTAAATCCTAAGCGTAATCTTCGGGAAGCATTCTTCTGCAAAACGGAAAACGGCTGAGGATGCGTGGATGTCGGAGCTGTTTGTACACCCATTGCCACGTTGTCTGTCGAGAGCGCACAGAACCCGGGATTATGCACAACGGCAGGGGAGGCAATCTGTTCTTGAACTTGGAGTAACTCTTAAGTGGGAAAGAAAAGAAGCATTCACATTAGCGAAATACATTTTCCATGGCAGGACTTCGTTGTCGACTTCATTCTGCAAAAGCGGATAAAGTATCAGGCAATGTCTTTCTCGATATTCTGCCTGTCAGATTCTGATGCAGTGACAGACACCGCTTTAAAAAAAGAAAGTTTCCATGGATTCCTTGTAATTCAATAAAGCCTTGTGCTACGCTTACCCGTAAAATTTCACTGTTCTTCAGCTTACCTATCAATGTTCTTTGCCATGCACTCAACGTGGCACCGTCGACATTTTCTCTAATTAAAGTAACCGTGGTTACATGTCAGCAAGGCAATAATACCGCCCATTGGAAAGGCCATAAAAAGGGCATTCGTTACAGGGACGACACAGCCTTTGTCTTTTACTCTTATTCGTTTTCCTTTCGACCCCTGTTGCCACAAACAAATCCCATCCTTCATTATAATTCATCCATTCCATTCTTTCCATGTTTGTGCAATCGGTTGTCCTGTCTCTTGCGCTTGTACAGGGAATTGCTGCCGAATACTGGGAGAAGTTCAATTCGAGTGTTGACCCACCAAACATTACGCTCCCCAATATCGCGCAAACCACTTCCTATGATCCCACTACTGAATGCACTTGGTATGAACCCCCTTCGACGTTCAAATTCGATCCTACCGAGTGGCCAACCAGCTGGGAAGTTGCTACATCGAACGGTATGAATGCTTCGGCCGAATTCAAGGCACTGTACGCGTCGATCAATTGGAACAATGCTCCAAATATCTCTGTTCGTAAACTCAAGGACGGTGCACCCGATATGTCGGATTACGACATGACCAACGATCCAGACTGCTGGTGGTCTGCTACGACGTGCACAGAGCCGAAGCATGCCGACACCAACCCTGATATCTACAGCTGCCCGGAGCCGGAGACCTGGGGTTTGACATTCGACGATGGTCCGAACTGCTCGCATAATGCATTCTACGACTATTTGTCCGAACAGAAGCTCAAGGCTACCATGTTCTACATTGGCTCGAACGTCATCAATTGGCCCTATGGTGCCATGCGTGGCGTCCGCGACGGTCACCACATTGCCCAGCACACCTGGAGTCACAACCTGATGACGACCCTGACCAATGAAGAAGTTCTTGCCGAGCTCTATTACACCCAAAAAGCTATCAAGATGGTTACCGGTGTAACTCCTCGTTATTGGCGTCCGGTGAGTTATAGCGTCTAGCAACATTTAATCCGCGAGTTTGGGTATCGTCTAACGATTTCGTATTGATAGGCTTTCGGCGATGTGGATGACCGTGTGCGTTGGATTGCCACCCAACTGAACTTGACGACCATTCTCTGGGACTTGGACACAGACGACTGGGCTGCTGGCACTTCGCAACCTGTTTCGGCCATTGAACAGAACTATGAAGACTTTATTACCATGGGCACCAACGGCACCTTCAACTCTAGCGGCAACATTGTTTTGATGCACGAGATCAATAACAACACGATGAGCCTGGCCATGAAGTACCTCCCGCGCATTCAGACGGCCTACAAGCATGTGGTTGACGTGGCGACCTGCATGAACATTACGTATCCATACATGGAAAAGACGGTTTCTTTTGCTGGTTTCAACAACAACACTTCCACTAGCAGCAATAGCACATCGAACACGACTATCACTACTACTAGTGCAACTACTGGACAAGCCACTGGCGCAGCCTCCTCTACGGCTGCCGCAGCGGGATCATCAACTGCCTCGGCTGAAGGACAAGCGGCTGCTTCTGAGACGCCCGATTCAGCCGCTGGCGACTTCACACCCAACATTTTGTCTTCTGTTGCTGTCGTCGCTGTTGCTGCAGTGGCTCAAGTCTTGCTGTAAAATATAGACCCTCATGCGCCCGCTAACTTATCCATCTTTGCAATAAAGCCTCAGTTTTTAGAACCGTTCCCTTATTTCTTGCTCAATAACAATATTTTTTCGATGTTAGATAAAGGGAGGGTGGTACAGATTCATTCGCGACGCGTCCTTTGATGTCTCAATCAGTGTAAACAGAACTGTACATGTTAAACCCGAATTAGACGTCTGTTTAAATTCCTATATCCCTTCTTCATTTTTGAAAGAGTTCATATGGTTAGGACAGATTCTGAGGTGATATTAGAGGGGTTTCGCTTCATCTTTTTTTTTTCCACAGTGACACAAGTGTTGACGCAACGGTCACAAAAAATCAGATTTGATGCGAGATTTGCATTGTCCTGCTTCTTTCATCTTTCTTTATCTTCTCGATGTTACCATTGCCCATAAACTTTAATAAGTGGCTGGAAGAGAATTCGCACAAGTTACAGCCGCCGGTGAACAACTACTTACTCTTTAAAGGCAATGATACAATTATCATGGTTGTCGGTGGGCCGAACAAACGTACCGACTATCATATAAATGAAACCGAGGTTAGTCAGCCATCTGATGGTTTCGTCGGAATGTATGTATTGATCATTATTATAATCAGGAATGGTTCTATCAAGTCAAGGGCGATTTGCTTATCAAAGTCGTGGATAATGGTGAATTCAAGGATATTTGGGTGCGCCAAGGTGAAATGTTTCTATTGCCAGGTAATTATCTGGTTTGATAGAAAGGAAGATCTTGCTAGTAAACCCCGTTTTTGTTAGGCAATACACCTCATAATCCGGTTCGGTTCGCAGATACAGTAGGACTGGTAGTTGAACGAGTGCGGTTACCTCATCAGACGGGTAAATTATGACTTGTCTCTCGTCTGTTCTAAATAAGCATGCTTATATCACGCCACTTTATAGATACCCTCCGATGGTACTGCGAAAATCCAGAATGCCGCCAGATTGTGTATGAGCAATCTTTCCATTGCACGGATCTTGGCACTCAGCTAAAACCAGTCATTGAGGAATTCGCCGCTAATGAAGAACTGCGAACTTGCAAGAAGTGCGGAACATTGAACCATGCAAAATAGAAGACACTTCCCCTATTTCATTCCTTCCTTTCCGACCATACAGCATCCTCCTCCATATGAACATTGGCGACTCCAAACATATCTGTTTCTGCTACATAATCCCAGTGAATGTTTTATATATAGAACTAAAGCTAATCTGTCTGGTTCCTTTTCTTTTGCTATGGTGCCTCCCAGCTAGAGG
>JSYX01000447.1:0-24712 GCA_000787465.1 Thermomucor indicae-seudaticae
CCACCCCTCGCCTATTCTCTCTGACTGATGATAGATCGTGATGATATTGCAGGAAAGCCGTTCGCGCTACTGAAGCGCGCGCTTCGTCGCGTCGCGTTGTGTGCAAAACTCCGTTCGCCCGTTTTCCTAGTTTTGCACTGAGCAATAAAGATCAAGTTTCGTACCTGAATCCATGGCCATCAATCAGCGTCGAAAAATTTCCCGTGTAGCGTACCTCGTATTCACCAAAAAGTATGGATTACATTTACACAGCGATGCGACCCGGTACCTGGAAGAGTTGCTTCAAGACGAAGAGAACCTGACGGAAACCCTGGAAAAGATCGTCAAGGCGTACAAGAGGCGATTTGCAGGTAGTGACAGTCCAGAAGGGTGCTGCACAACTTGGCTTAATACCGTTCCCGCGGTTAGATCAAAGTACGGTTATTGTCAGTAAACAGAATGTGCAAGAAGTTGTTACTTCGCTTCAAACGTCAGCCGCGGCAGCAGCTATTATCACACCGTTTACAAGGCCTGAAGACGAACTAGAACAGAATATGCAGGATATGACTATACGTGAAAAGGTCGATGTAGCGCAACATTTTCACGTAGTAGGCGCTTTTGATATGCCCCGGTATCATTATCATGCGCACCGAAAAGCATTCGTACGGTAAGCAAAAGCTTCTACTAAGGCCAGCACCTGCAAACTAAAGGATTGGACATACGTAGATCTTCTGAGCATCCGTCGCTACTGGGTTCAGCAAAGGCCAAGGGAGACTTGTTCAGAGATCGGTTCCAGATCATCAAACAACGGTTACTGCGCAACGAGAACTTTGCCCCGTCTTCAATGTATGGCGCAGGTACTGAAAGTTTTCTCAAAGTGAGTTTGGCACTTTTATTATCGCAGTATTGGAGGAGGGGTTGCTCTAGTTACTTAACTGTTTGTTACAGATCACACCCATCAAAGCATTGATCGGCCATGATCGCGAACACTTCCTTTTGTTTGGTATGTTAACTCAGTTGGAAGAAGGCAAGCTTTTCCTGGAAGACGAAGACGGCTATGTGCAGCTGGATCTATCAGAAGCCGTAAGTGTTAAGATCTGGAGCAATAATACATGATAGTGGATGTCACATGATGTGATGCATGTAGACGTATGGGTCTGGGCTTTTTACGGACGGTACATTTGTTCTTGCAGAAGGAGTATATGGAGATGATCATATCTTCCATGTTGATGAAATCGGATTTCCTCCAGCTGAACATCGAGAACGGAGCGAGTAAGAAGAAAAGTGATTTTCTGAACCGTTGCTGTTGTTGATGGCATACTAAAAGCGGGGATGCAGTGCTTTATTTAAACATGTCGACTTTCTTGGTTTACCAAAGCCGCTAATAGATGAGGTATAAACTTGTTAAATAGATTGCTACCATTGAATGCTGGTGAAGGCTAACTGAAGGACATTTAGGACATCTTACGTATTGAAGAAACAGCTAATAATGATATATTCTTTGCCATCCTATCCGACGTGTGGCTGGATCAACCTAGGGTAGGTTTGCGATATTCTGCGTTAGTAATCGTTTTCGACCAACCGCAAAACGGAACTCTCCAGGTTATGGATGCTCTGCGACGAATATTTGAAGGATATTCCAACGACAAGATCCCGTTAGCTTTTATTTTTATTGGAAACTTTACCAGTCGACCCTTTGTAAATACAGGAGCACATATTGCTCAATATCGAGGTATATATAGCGCAGCGGAAAGGGGATGGGCTAAGAATTACTAACTCGTTTCATAGACAATTTCTCGACGCTAGCAGATTTGGTTTCCGAATTCCCTGCAATCGCAACCTACTCTTATTTCGTATTCGTCCCAGGAAACCGAGATCCTTGGGGCGGAAACAATCTGCCACAGCCTGCCATTCCCGAATTTCTTACTTCACGTGTAAAGCAGAAAGTGCGCAGAGCCATATTTACTACGAACCCTTGCCGGTAACGCCCGCTCGCCAGCATCCTGACAGACATCAAATAGAACGACACGTGTTCCTCTAACCGCATTTCTTTTTCTAAAGCATTCGATATTGCACCCAAGACATTGTGATATATAGAGAAGACATACTAGCACGACTGTGGAGAAACACGCTCTTGCCACCACACTTGGGACCAGACGAGCATCCGACGAGACATGTAGGTCCATCTATGAGAGAGCGGACTAGATAGATAGTCGTCGTACACGCTAACGATATTCTTTTGTAGTTGGTGCGTACAGTAGTAGACCAGGGACATTTATGTCCGCTTCCCTTATCCGTGCGACCGATATACTGGACGTACGACCACGCTCTGCGATTATATCCATTGCCACATGCGGTAAGTTCAGAGGGGGGCCTGATTCTTTGTTATTTTTGACACCTTTGTATTGGTTTGGCAGGTTGTTCTAGCGGACCAATGTGATAATTTCGGCATTACGTACGAGGGTTCCCATTGCATTTGCCCGGGAAGTTTTCCAAATTCGGATTACTCATGGAGTACATATTATCCAGCCAAAAAGGTTTCAGAACGATGGTAACTATCACCAGTCATATTTATTCACTGTCGTTGTACTAATTCTTGAATTATTTTAGTATATTGCCAACGTAATAATACATTCTGTATATAGCTGTTGCATTTCTACACAAAAAGAACATCTTTCGGATGCCAGGAGATTTTTTTCGGTTCAGCCTCAGATGGGGAAACGTGCGAAAGACAAAAAGACATCATCACATGAGTCTTGCTTTGATGGTAATTTTCTCAGGAAAAGGCACAGGCTTTTTCGGCCATTTTCCGTCCCCGCTGATTTTTTCCTGTCGCATTGAGCAAATCCGAAGTCTTGGGAGACTGTCAAGTGTGGAGAAAATGCGGAGAAAGACAGGGACTTTTTTCCGCCTATATAGATGTGCATTTATTTCTTCCAAACCAGCACTACAGGACCTGATAAATGAAGTTTTGAAAATGGGCCGTGGCGTTCTTCTTGCTTCGGTCGACAGCAAAGAGACCAAATAGCACACCTAAAATGTTGGATCAGCAGAACTCATGGTCAGGAGAGTGTTATTTTTATCATCACCTGTGAAGCCACCAGATACTTCTTTCGCGCTGATTGATCCTAAGCGTTTCCATTGCGAGTTAGTCGATACCAGATACTCGAAATTATATTCGCGTTCTGCTGCTTCGATAGCCAGAGTGACAGACTGATGTTGGGTGAGAGCACAAGTCGCTTCTGCTTGGCCACTGCGGTCGAGCACAAGAATGAACGCAGAAGTCTGCTGCTTGTGGACAGCAATCGATAGATAATGACGGCAGTCCAGGTAGGCTGTCAAGCCAGTCTGTTGCGCAGTGAGGGTCTGAAGATCGAGTTGTACGGTGGCACGGCAACGAACGTGGCATTGGCGGGTTGCAACAAGTGTAGGGGATACGAGGGGATCACTGAGCGATTGAGCGGAGCTCGTCAAAAGACAGCCATAATGATATCCAGCCTCTGTATCGGTTAACTGGTATTTAGACATGTCTGGAATACGTAGCCAGAGCCATCCCATGGACCATTTTTGATTGCTTCCGAAAGCGCAGCGAGGATTGGGCGATTGTTGCTGCAATAAACCAGGAATGTTACGATTATGCGTTGTAGCATTGATAGCAGCACGAACAGGGCGTTCAACGGCTGGCCAGCCGTCTTTCCAAGTGACGGGTATGATAAAAGTTTCGCGGCCCATGGGATAGATGGTCCTGTCGTAGACACGAGCTGCCAGCAGCACCATCCACCATTGACCTTGGGCGTCTTCAACGAGATCTGCGTGTCCTGTGCACTGAACGTATTCGTCTGGCAAGTCGTAATGAGTCAGAATGGGGTTAGTCGGACAGGGCTCCCACGCATCTTCAGGAGCGTAAATGTTCCTGGCTCTTGCCATGCTCACGCGATGACCAAACTCTGTACCACCTGAACGTCATACGCCACGCGAGTCAGTAATAAGTTCATGCATGAAGGACAGAAGAAAGGGGGGCGTATCAAGGAACAAACCTTCCGCAATGATGAGGTAGTACCAATTGTCCTTGTGCAATAAATGAGGTGCCTCGGGTGCCTTTTGACCTGTGCCTGACCAGATTCTTTGTGGCTCTCCAGAGAGCGACTGACCAGTCTTGAGGTCAAGCTCAAGTTGAGATATCTCAGCACGTATGCGATGGTAAAAGGACCCTTGGATAAATACCCGGGAGCTGTTATTGTCAAAGAATATGGAAGTGTCATAGCCAGAATAATCAAAAAAGAGCGGATCAGACCATGGTCCGGCTGGGTTCATGGCTGTAACCAGGAAATTCTTCCATCTGCTGAAATCCTGCGGAGGTCGGTCCGCATAAACAAGTGTTGTCACTACGTAATATACGCCATTGTGGTGACGGATTGTTGGTGCCCAGATACCACCATTAACTACAGTATCTTTAAGCTCTGGAAGCTGTTCAGGTCGATCGATAAGGTTGCCTACACAGTCCCGCGCTTGATTAGAATCTTCAGAATGGGCGTTCGTGGAGAGGATGTCGGTCATTACCAATGTGGGTCCAATGGACCAGATCATGCGATTGGTACACAGGAATACCTGGGAAAAATTGAAAACTGCTTGTCACCAAGTAGAAGATGTCGCCCACACGACATATGGAAGGGTCCGGGTTGAAACCAGGTATAATCGGATTCAAGGGCGTCAATGCTGCTGTCGATGTTGTATTCAAAGTCATGATAACGGGTCAACGTGAAGGCCCAGATTGTTACATTTCTTTTCTTGCAAAGTTACCTTGTTCTGCTTATAATTTAGGCATTCATAACCTTCTTGAACCTGCTGGTCGGAGAAAAGGGAGGGTCAGTGCGGACAATAGGAATATATCCAACGATCAATTCCTAATGTCCGGTAAGCCGTTTCCCCGCGGGGTACACCCTTTTCTGCTTGTCGTCGGACAAAATGTAGCTTTAACCCCGCAACTTCTTGTATCGCTTCATGATCTCTTGTTGCACTGTGTGTCGTTTTGGTTACATTTCACAAAAAGCTATAAAAATCCATACTTCAAGTGATTGCGTCTGCTTTCTTACCTTTTCTCTTTCCTTATTCTTTACTATTTACCCGACAGATCATGATCAGTCGGCCGACTATTACCAGGAAACGTTTTCTAACTTACTGCTACGGTGTCTGTGCAGCCTTGTGCATGTTCATTAACGGATTTGATGCTTGTGAGTTGACAGAAATATGTCAGCCATTTCTTTGTTTGTGTTTCGCTGACCTTGACCCCTATTTTTTGACAGCCGTTTTCAACAATTTACAGGGCATTCAAACTTTTATGAATTATATGCACCTTGACAAGGATGCTCCTGAAGATCAAAGTCTTATTGGTGCAGTGACTTCTTCCTACATGACTGCCACCATCATAGCAGGTCTTTCGGTCTCTCCGATGCTCTCCAACTACTGCGGCCGTCGGGTCACTATTTTTATTGGCTGCTTTATAGTCGTTACCGCCTCCTTTATTCAGAGTACGCATTCCTGCTCATCCAGCTGTCTTATATTGTTTCGACTGACGTTATCCTTCCTTGCAGCATTTTCACCTAATCTTGCAACGTTTATTGGCGGAAGAATTGTTCTTGGTTTAGGCCAAGGTATCGCTCTGCCTGCAGGCCCTGTATTTATGGGCGAAATCTGCCCCGCCGAAGTTCGTGGCCGAATGCTTTCTTTCTGGCAAATGCTGTAAGCCATGTCTGTCTTTCTTTCTTTCACTCTTCAGTAACAATACATACGATCAATCACTATATTAACAGGTATTCTGTTGGTGCTTTGGTCACTTCGTACGCTGCTTACGGCACACAAATGACACCAAGTCTTGGTAACTGGCAATGGAAGACGATTACTTTGATCCAAGCTGCTATTCCCATTATCTGTTGCATTGGCATTTGCCTGTGTCCTGAATCGCCACGTTGGTTGATACAGAAAGGCAAGATCGATAAGGCCAAACGGGCACTGCTACGCGTTCGCGAAGAGCACGAAGTTGACGAAGAAATTGAAGCAGTATGACTCCATTGACTACATCAAGTATTGCTTCAACATAACTCATCCCTTTCCCTTATTTAATAGATCAAAGCCGCCATCAAATGGGAACAAGAAAACGCAACCAACTCGCTCAAGGACTTGTGGAAAGACAAGTCGGTTCGAAAGCGTCTTTGTAAGCAAACTTTGTTTTCCAATCGCTTCGTTATTAAGTGCTAACTCTAATTTCCAGTCCTCGGTTTAATTATCAACTTCGGCCAACAAGTGACCGGTCAGTCTATGATGAACAATTACTCGACCAAAGTGTATCAAAAGGTCTTTAGCAGCGACTCAACGATCCTGTTGATCAACGCTTTGAATTACACTTTCGGCATTTTGTTCACCCTCACGTGTACCTTTCTGTCGGATCGCATGGGCCGTACGACGATGCTTATCATTGCCGGTATTGGTCAAGCCTTAATGTTGTTGATTGCAGCCACCGTCTACATTACAACCCCAACCTACGGGGACAGCAAGTCGCTTGGTGTTGGTATCGCGCTCGTCCTGGTCATGTTCTTGTTCACCTTCTTTTACAAGCCTGGCTGGGGTGCCACCGTCTGGATTTACACTTCTGAAATCTTCCCAACTAGTGTTCGTGCCACCGCTGTCTCGGTCTGCACCAACACCCAGAACATTGGTAATCTGGTTATGGCACAAGTCTTCCCGTCGATGTTTGTGGGTAGGTGGCTTTTTTCGGGAAACATATCCACCACTAATAGCTAACTCACTTTTGCGATTAGCTATGGAATTCTACTCATTCTATGTTTGGATGAGTGTCAACATTGTCCTGGCCGTCTTAGTGTACTTCTTCTATCCGGAAACCAAGGGTGTCCCGCTCGAAGAAATGGATGCTCTCTTTGGCGGCAAATCCAAGACGGATGCGGTCATGGCTCACGCTCATATCAAAGACGACGACGATACAACTTCTTATAACAACGAGAAATCTGTTTAATACTTTTTTGATCTATTGACTTATGGCTGGTCCATTGCTCCCTTTTGCCAATCTTCGCTTTTCATATCCTCATCTCAACTTTATTCGATGGTTTCCTTCTTTGCATGTACATCATATTCCGAGTTTTCCCATAGTTTCTTCCAAGCCAAAGTAATAAAGATACGCCACTAAATGTGTTGTCAATGCTGAATCGCTATATTCGGCCATCAGCGAGTTGATCTGTAGGGAAGGCTCTCCATTATTCGATTTTGGATACTGTTCGCAGTGAGATCGTGTTTGATAACTGCTTGTCAAAACTGAAGAAGCAATTGCTCTATCACTACATTGAATTCAGCTATGATACTGTCAAGGATGAGTCAGGACACTCGGAATTCTTCCGTCAAGGATTCACGGAGGTGCTTGCATTTCACACAATGCTGGATAGCCAATTACTTTATATTTTCAAACTGTGGTAGTTTTCCATTTTTATTCTACTAACATTACTGCATATAAATCCAATAAAGTACACGAAACTAAAGTCAATGGTCTTATAGCTGACCCAGCCACTTATCAGACAATAAAAGCCGTTCTGTGAACAGACCCAACTGACGCAAAGTGGAGTGATCAACGTAGCGGAGTAAATCTAAGGTGCAACTGTCCGGATGGAAGTCTAGAATGCGCAATCCTTTTAGCTATCGCAAAAGATACAAAAGAAATCCTTTGGAAGGCGCGCAAATATCCTTACCATAAGTCTGATAAATATCGCAGCTGCACCGATGCATGACGTCCATGGTAACTGGACAATGTTCTGCCACAGAGTGAGCGTACCCGATATCGTTGAAGAAATGAATCTGGTCCCGTTTCAGAAACATGGCCGCAGCCAGTGTTCTCACAGGTGCATCACCCCATCTAACAAGAGCGATAATCTGAGCTCGCCTCGTACAGAGAGAGAGAGAGAGAGTTCCAAAGACAAAAAATTCACCTTTCATAAAAGAACCCTCCTTGACGATCCAAGAAGCCAAAGTATTCCTGATAAGCGCGAGATCTTAGAAAGTTCAAGTCGACAATTTCAAAGTTGGACCACATGTGGCAATAGTTGTACTCGTTCTGGTTGCTCATAATCCAGGGCATGATAGTCTCATTGTGCGGTAAGACAAAGTGTGCTTTCTCCGTCATGAATTTCTGTGTGCCTGACCATAAACTGGTTATCGATTCTGGTGCTTCGCGCATTGTCAACGTGAATCCTAGCCAAACAGATTCAGTACCCGTCATCCAGTTTATTAAGCAGCCATTTATCTTTTCGTTTCCTTTACCTAGCGTCTTGTTATTTTGCTTCATAAACAAGAACGGGTCGGACACCAAGTCGCATGAGTAACTTGAACCCGGTTCAACGCGCCACACATATTCCACGTTGCGAAACAGAGGGTGATGAAAAAAGAGGCCGGCCTGATATCTCAGTAACTGATGAAACGACAAGCTTCCGCCCTTGTACACATTGTTCTGAAGAACCATTTGGAGCATCTTTTGCTCTGCTAACGGTACGTCAATCCAGCTTGGATACTCCCACGCGGCCGAATCGATCTTGCCAAAGTATATCGGTGCCTTGATTCCCTTGCGAATGTAGCGTCTAAAAAGCACTGAGAAGTCTTGGTTGCTTAGTAGTACCCATGGGTATCGCTGATTCTTGAACCGGTCTTGGACACTTCTCATAGCTTCTCGGGCAGCCTGCAGATCTTGATTACGGACCAACATATAGAAAGCTCCGCGTACTGGCAGGTCTTGCCATATATCTTCTGGAATATCCTGGTCTGGCTCGTACTCTGGGTGAAGATGTGAGGTTAGGTCGTATTCGCGTTTCTTCTGGTCAGCGGACGGCTGCTGGTCGCCGTTCGTCTGTTGCTTGCCGCAGAACTTTTGAACAAGTCCTGTTAGTTCTTCTGAATCGTATTCGACGTATCGTGGCCAAATGTATTGCCGCCCAACCAAGAAAATGGCCAGAAGCAAACCAGCCAGGAACGCCGCCTGGAGGATTTGGCGCAGAAAACTGCGCCGATGTATAGATCTTTTGTTGAGAGGCGACCTAGGTGAAGAAAAGATGTCCTTGTCAAAGCAAAACATTAATTAAAAGCTACGGACGTGCAGAGACACAAAAAACGATGGAACGAAGAGCGCGACATCTGCGTGGTTGCTAATAAAATTATCAGTCTAGTGGCATGCAGATGGAAAATTTATTAAGGCCCGAGCGGGGTGAATCTCGGAGTGTGCCTTCTTGAACGCCCTGACATTAGTTAGACAGCCGTTGTCTTGCAAGGAGTATGTATAAAATTCCTTCATTGGAAAATATGTACAATACAAGCAAAAAGGGAAAATAACTCATAGTCTGCAGCCACAAAGTCTGCCCTTTGCGCTCAGTTATAATACATCCGCTTTACCCAATCCTGTATCACCAAATAATGGGAAGATGCGACCGTTGTTGAAGTAAGCGTGAGAAACGTTTCTTCCGCCCGTCTATAGTCGTTCCCCTCTAATAGTCATTAATGAGTTCCCTAATCAATGAACGCGTAGACCTTTTGGATATCGTCACAACCCAAATTAACAGTTGTGTTTAATGCAAAATTAACAACGCATTCACAGCGACAAAATGTTTCACAGTGGACGAAAACCATAATCGAAACGGAAAAAGCAATCAAACAGTCAAAGAACCAAATTCAGATATGTCCAGGTTAATCAATTTCCATCGTAGCAGAGTCATCGACTGTAAAGTTTTCGCAACCAGCGAGAGGGTCTGCTCCATCCACTTCCATTGTGTAACTCGGATCCGCATTTCGAACCTAACACAAGTATCATCAGAATCCGCCATAGAGTCGGTATTGATAAAGCATGGCATACAGCTTCCAAGGCTTTGGGCGACAAAGAACGCTTCCACAAAGGCTCCTGGTACAAGACGAGAGCACCCTGATTTGCAGAACTACAGTGCGGTTATTAGTGTCGCAAAGAGCACGAAAAAAGGACCACAAGAGAGACCTACGATTCCACCGGTTGCGACCCGAGCACAAAGCGCGGTATTCGCAGTTTCTTCTCGCCAGAGCGTTTTTCCATGGGTATACTGGAACCATTGTTCATCTTTGCGTCCATTAATTTGTTCCCTTCTTGATCGGTGCTCAAAACGACGTGTTTCTCGGCGTCTTCTCCAACATCATCATCGTCGTCGTCGTCCTTATGGCTGGCCAAGTATTCATCAATATCTTCGATTCGAACTACATGTGGTGAATGTGTGACAGGTTCCATATAAACGTCAGTCGTGCTTGGGCTTGGAACAACATCATTTGATATCGCTTTAAAGTCCCCACGTGAGATCATTTGATAATCATCTCATAAAGAAAGCTGCAAGAAGAATACCTGGCGACGGGCTCGAGAGCACTGTTGAAGGGTTTGTAGCTTGTTGTTCGTAATTCAGGTCAGCGGTCATTCTCTTCTTCCGGGGATGCCACGCTGGTGTGTAAGTGGGAGAGTCGCAAGGAGAACGCGGCCGTTTCTGCGGTCGGCAGAAGAATGGAGAATTAAGTGGCAAAACCTGCATTCTGTACCAGCAAATTGCGAATGGACAAGGATCGTAACGAAGAATGGAGAGAGAAGGTCGAGTAAAAAAAAGATTGCTTGTGCAACCGAAAAAGAATCTGGAATGATCCACGGCGTTCTGCATGAATTCCTCCGCTCTTTTTCTTTCCATTGTTATCCAATTGCTACCGTTGAGCGTCCTTTTTCATGGCAATAAACTATACAACTTGCTTGATTAACGGTAACAACAATGATTTATATATCCACTTTACAGCTTTAAACAACAACCAGCGAAAAAGAGGTTTTTAAGACACCTTTCGAATCAAGCTTTTCATTTATTGAAGCGAGGAAAGTAAGGTAGCCGCGTCAAAACGTTTACTCGTCATCAACAACAGTGGTCTCGAGACCTGCAGCAGAAACACAATGTTAGATCAGCATCTTCAGCATAAATGAATGACTGTCAAAGAAACTCACCCTTGAAGTTGGTGGTGGGGACGTAGGTAACGTAGGAGTAAAGCTTTTCCTTGGCATCCTCGTCGTCGTTACGTTTGCGAGCAATGCGAACACGGATGCGGTGGGGCACATTGCGGACACCGCGAGCCCACAGGGCCTTGTTCAAAGCGGGATCAATACGGACATCCTTGGTGTTCATGGCCTTCTGGGCGAAAGCCTTGACGGCCTTGACAGCAGTGGGAGTGCGCTTCTTGAACGAACGGCCATGGACCAGCTTGTGCAGGTGAATGGTGTACTCGCGAGTAACGACGTCAGAAAGGGTCGAGCGCTTGGGAGTCTTTTGGTCCTTGGCCATCTAAAACGCCAAGATCAATCCATCCATCCGTTGATCCTGTTTCATCCATGACATCCATCGACCTGGGACATCACATCTTTTTGCCTGTGGAGGCACTTACCGCGATGACAATAGAAAGAGGGGGTTCTTGAGTGTCCTGGACAGATGCCCGATGTTCCCCTCCTTCAGTGCTCCGGACCGGAAGAGTTCTGAAGGCAGTCATGAATCGGACTTCCATTTATAGAAATTCACCAATCCTGAGCTTATCAAGCATCCAACTAATCAATATCCATTGTAACCTCTTCGATACTTCTGTTTGTCGACGCGGGAATGTTTGTGCCACATTTTGATGATATCGATGACTTTTCAGTGATGCGGTAGAAGAGGATCGGCCAAACTTTATCTTGTATAGTGTGCCAAATTTTAGGAAAGATGAACCTCAAGAAAGTATTTTGCGTCAGTTCCGTAGGATTCATCTTTACAGCAATACAGTCTTCATAGTCAGAGACACACTAAGCTTACCAGTAACCACGGAAAAAAGTTCAGAGTACCGGACCCTTTTAATACCAAGAGCGCAAACAAGAAAGCTCCCAGATGTACGATCCTGGATGAATGAATCAACCGAATTGTTGCCGATATGAGTATGCCAGAACATCGAGTGTCTTGAAAACTGGTGTCCCATGCTTTTTAGCAAGGGATCGAACGGAGCACGGATGGAGTGCAGAGGATGTACGTAGCTCTGTGCGCAAGGGACAAAGTGCTTCGAACAGCCGTAACAGGAGAGATGCGACCAGTAGTGACCATTGTCCAGGGCCTTGTTCTCGAGATCATTTGTGTAATTGCAGCGTCATCTCCCCGTTCATAAAATGACAGACGACAGGAAGCACGGTAAATCATGAGAAGCCGAGACCAAGCATGCTTGGAATATGGGATTCCTTTAACCATTTGCTCAAGTGGTCATTCCCTAGGGAAGTTTCATTCTTTCGTTTGGTCTTACCTTTTTAGACCCTGTGATGTAAAAGAAACCGCATTATCTGCTATTCGGAGAGGACCCTGAATTATCGGATATGATCCTGGATTCGGTAAACGACCTGCCCCCTGCACTTCCTCTCAAAGAAAGGTCTGTTGCAGGCGGGAAACATATTTGCTCTGGGAATGCGTGTTCGATCTCCTTATTCTTTCTCTCTTCTTTGTCCTCCGTAATTCGTCGTGGCTGTTGAGAAGTCAGTGCTGCTATTTTTCATGGCACGGACAAAATGGAGAATTGTGTCCACAAAGCATTGAATTCCCGCATCTTTGTGTGCCATTGCAATCGTTAGCCTAACAATAGCACGTAATACGAAAGCTTGTATACTTTATGCAGCCGATTCGATTGCCTTATCAATCCAAAGGTCGAATGAAAGAACGTCGAGCTTCTCCTTGCAGAGATCTGATGAACTGAGCCAATGTAGAAGGCCATGGAAGGGAGGGAGGGAGTATGTATGAATGGGGAGAAATCCTTGTTTTCTGAATACTTGCTGAAAGAGGTTCTTGGTGTTTCTTTAACCCTTTATGCTGTGAAACTCTCCCTCTCGTGCTCTCTCCCCTTGAGTAAGATAGTTTCATTTTGACACGTTGTGCATTTCGCAGCAAGGGTCCTTTGCCATTGTCGCATGTAGCGTGACGATAAAGAAATCAAGGAGTCTTCAGAAGCGTGAAACTTTGTGGCCCACTAAGTATCGTGCTGAAGAAGATAAGTCTGCTCCGAATACGCACGAGGATTTGCTGAATAGGAGAGAAGGGGGATAAGCTCTTGTTGATTAAGAATTCTCTCGTCATCTGTTTCTTGCGGTGATAGAATGCACCGGTGATTGAAACTGCCGCTTATCCAACAATGACACTCAATGAATAGGATAGGAGTCTAAAAGTCTGGGATGTCTTCCATTAAACGGTCTGTTGATCCGGAAGAACAAGCACGCGTACTCCTGTCTGAAGTGCTTTGACCACAGCCGCTCATGAAAAGGAAGTCTTTTGGATGCTATCGTGAATAGAACGTTGTTGTCTTTTTTTGGCACCTCAACTAGGTACTTGGTCTCCATGGCAGGACAAAACGTTTCTTTAAGCACGATGTAAAGGAGGGCCCTTCTTCAACGTGCGAGTGTGCGTCTAAAGGGAGATCATTGAGCGAGCGAGCGAGAACAAGAACTGAAGACAAGAGAGCTTAAGACAGGAGTAGAATCTTGAAGTTGCCTTTTTGATGGCAATGCATGCTGAGCTCGTCTATATTACGGAATAGGGAGTTTCTCCTTGTTCATAATGATGATGATGGGGAAATGAATTTGGTGATAGTGAGTTCACCAGAGAACGGTGCAACATCCTGTATTTGTTAAAGCCAATAATCGGCAGATGCATTCTCGCCATCTCGAGTCGGGCTGCTCATTATTTTTTCAGTCTCTCTTCTTTGTCTCGGCGATTTAGGAGCGTAACCTTGTTTGCTCGGGCTTTAGAGTCGTTTCGGGCTGTCCGCGATGAGCTGCTCCCTTTTAAGCACAAGCCCCATTAGCACTCCTTGGTTCGCAGTCGTTCTCACTAGCATGAGCGCTTTAGGGGCGGTTCTTCATCTGTCGCAAAAGAAGAAGAACACAGACTGATGGTAACGTGTAGACAAATGTTCCTGGGAGAGCCACGCAGTCGGTCACGCATTACAACAAAAAGAATTTATGGGATCGGTTCAACATCCCTGAATTAGCAGTTATTAGGCTGGAGAATATAGCTTGAGCACGACATTGTCTGTAGATCAGTCCCAAATTTTTATTACACCCTCGAGTAACTTTGCTTCCTATTTTTTATTCCAACTTCAGGATTACAAAATCCTATATATAAAGAGGTCCCTTTTACAAAGTTTCGGGTACTTCTTCTATTTCTCTTTTACTTCGCTATAAAAGCAATAATACTCTTGTTTGCCTTTCTTTCTCTCTAAAGTTCTCTTACAAGGTATCTTGTTGCATCTCCCTGTGTGTGGTGAAAGTTCTAAGCACATTTTATAGTCATCAATCAGTGATCTTATCAAAATCAACATGCTCTCTCAACTGAACGAAGCGACATCTTTCAGCTTCCATCCGCCATCGCCAACAGAGACTTTGTGCGCTAATAATACGCAACCTCCTTTTGTAACTACGTCTTCCTCACCCGAAGAACAGTACTGTCAGTCAGTGAACTTTTCTGGGCCATATGAGTCCAGTTATGCCACGAGTACCGTGTCGAGTTATCCCATGATGCACAGCAATGACTCCGTTGATAGCATGTATCCGAATGTGACAACGCCTTTGACGCCAGCCGTGTCGCCTTCATCTGCTTTGTTTGACATGCAGGTCAGCCGCAAGTTCTCCGTTGACGTCGGCCCGTTCAGCTTTGGAAGTGGATACCAAGATCCCTCGCCTGCACCGCTGCTGCCGCAAGATCAGAGCGCTTTCCGACGTGTATCGGCATGCACTAACTTTTCGCTAGACGAAGAATGCGTGCGCACGCCTCCTCCTCCGCCGCCGTACTTTTATCACCCAACAGCGACTATCACCGAACCGCCAGTCATGCCTAGTACGCATCCGCTTATGACGACGCCCAGCGAAAAACCACCTACGATAATAACCAAGAGCAGTAATAGCAAGACCAGCCCTCGTTCTCAGCGTGATCCGTCGTCAAATGGACCGACCGTGCAGCATAAACATGCTTGCAAATATCCATACTGTGGATGGAGCTTTAAGCGATATGAGCATCTCAAGCGCCATATGCTGGTGCACACAGGTGAACGTCCGCATGTTTGCAATTATCCTGGATGTGGCAAGAGCTTCAGTCGCTCAGACAATTTTCATGCGCATTGCCGAACCCACAACAAGAAAGGCACGGTGCAGAATACCCGCCGGCGTAGCAAGGCAACCTCAACAGCAACCACGACAGCCCAGTCGGCACCTGCCACCAATAACACCACCATTGAGATATCGCAACCTATGACAGTTAGTGCACCTTTATATTATTCTGCGCCGCCAACTTTTACTACGGTTCCTGACATGATGATGGATCGCACGCAGCTCCCGTTTCCCGATCAGGTATTCTTCAAAGAAAAAGAAATCACAAGAGACAATGAAACTGATGAGTGACAAACAGATCCAAGGATACCCTGCACCAAGCTACATGTCTTATAGGAACCATGAGACGTCAACCTGCGAACCATTCTTTTCACGACCCTCTCCCTTTCTGGATCAAGTCCCAAGCACACATTCTTCCTGGGACTTCACCAACATGACGGCACCTGCTGCTCCACCTCCGGCTCCACAACCATCTTGTGTTCGTCGTGCTTCATGCCCTGTCAGTGGCGACGTGAATGCTCAGCAAAAATCTCACGTTTGCCCTGTCCCTCAGTGCCAGCGACGGTTTAAGCGACTGGAGCATCTAAAACGCCATATGCGCATCCACACGCTAGAACGACCCTTTGCATGCACCTTTCCTAATTGTCACAAGACCTTCTCGCGCTCAGACAATCTTTCGCAGCACATGAAAACACACCAGCGACATGAGGACCGACGCAAATCTCAGCAGCAAAGGTCTCCATCACCGTCGATGAACTCCTCCATTCCACAACATGACTACTCATCATCAACGTCGATGGCTGCCTTGATTTCTTCAGACATGTCTTGAACCAAACTTTAATCCCTGATATACCCCGTTTCTTCTACATACACGCATTTCTTTTTATTCTTGCTTTATACATACATATCGAGTTTCTTTGTCTTGAGCTCCTCCCTTTACTTACCCTTTGTACAGATCACATATGCCTTTCTCAAGTTCTCTTTTGTTATATTCCGTTCCAGGAAAATACCCCTCATCATCATCATTATTCGTATAGTTTCTTCTTCAACTTCTTACTTTCGTATGTCCTCTCGCTAGGGAGTCCCATATATACTTCTTTCTCTCTCTCTCGCTTTCTCTCTTATGTCACCCTTTTTGACATCTTATTTACCACTTACACATTAATCACACATAATACCACGTTCTTTTATGGCCACCACATAACAATCAGTCAAACGAAATAAAAAACCAGCCAAGATGCATAGCAGATCGGAAAAACAATAGAGTTCGTTGGGTGCTTGGGGGTGCGATCTGGCAGGATTCACTCCCCAAAACGCGTCGGGCCTCGATTTTTTGGGTTGAGATTTGGGGGATCCGACCGAGGCAACCATGCCCAAAGGGAGTGCATGTCCTCGGTAACGCACCAAAAACGGTAATCCATCAACCGTCACGCTCTTGTCAAGAAAGTAGCCGCTGTCAATCCATCCGAACCCAATAAAAAAATTATAGCCATACAGTATATATAACACGTAATCTAAAACTTCGCCGTAACTCTTCTCCTCCTTTTCTTCTTTCTGCACCTCCTCTCCCTTCGTCATGTCTGCCAAAGCTATTCGAGAATACGACGGAAAACTCCTTCTGGCTTATCACTTGCTCCGTGCACCGCTTGTTTCACAACAAGAATCAACTTCCCTTTTCACGCCTGCTCCTACAAAACTCGCTCAAGTGAGCGTTGATACCTCGCTTTTGGGTACTCCTGGTGCCTTTGAAACAGCGTTGAAGCAACAACTGGATAACCTGCCACAGACTCACCCATGGCTATTGACCGATAAGCTGGTGGCCAAGCCAGACCAACTGATCAAGCGCCGAGGCAAGCACGGTCTGTTGACCCTAAACAAGACTTGGGAGGAAGCAAGACAATGGATTGAGGAACGCGCCGGTAAAGAAATCAAGGTAAGCTCTTTTTTCCATGAGAGAGCGCAGGAGGTTACAGACAAGGAAAAGCTAAAAGTGAGAAAAACGATATCAGATTGATCGTACCACCGGAATCCTCAAAACTTTCCTTATCGAACCATTCACACCTCATCCAGCCAACACTGAATATTATGTCTGTATCAATTCGGTGCGTGAAGGTGACAACATCTTGTTCACGCATGAGGGTGGTATCGATATTGGTGACGTGGACGCCAAGGCGTTGAAACTGCTGATCAAGGTCGATGAGGCGTTCCCTTCAGCGGAAACGATCAAGACAAGCCTTTTGAAGGATGTGCCAGAGTTCAAGCAAGACGTCCTGGTCGATTTCATTACGCGTCTGTACTCCGTATACGTTGATCTTCACTTTACATATCTCGAAATCAACCCCCTAGTGGTCACCGATCCCGCCGAGGGCCAGACGCCCCAAGTCATGTATCTCGATTTGGCTGCAAAACTTGATCAAACCGCAGAGTTCGAAGCTGGACCCAAGTGGGCCATTGCCCGTGCACCTCAGAACATTGGATTACCTGCTAATCGGCAACAACACGCTGACCAAGGTCCGCCCATGGAATTCCCCGCTCCCTTTGGCCGTGAATTGAGTCCAGAGGAAGCTTACATTCAAGAACTCGACGGCAAGACAGGTGCATCCCTCAAGCTGACTATTCTGAACCGTCAGGGTCGTATCTGGACCATGGTTGCTGGTGGTGGTGCTTCTGTCGTCTACTCGGATGCTATAGCTGCTCTCGGTTATGCCAACGAATTGGCCAACTATGGTGAATACTCTGGTGCTCCTACTGAAACCCAGACCTACGAGTACGCCAAGACCATTCTGGATTTGATGACGCGTGGTGAAGTCAACCCTCAGGGCAAGATCTTGTTCATTGGTGGTGGTATCGCCAACTTCACCAACGTTGCCACTACCTTCAAGGGTATCATTCGTGCCTTGACGGACTTTAAGCAAGCCTTGATCACCCACAAGGTACGCATCTTTATCCGTCGTGGTGGTCCCAACTATCAGGAAGGTCTGCGTGCCATGCGCCAGCTCGGCGAAACCCTCGGCGTTGAGATTCAAGTCTTCGGTCCCGAAACTCACATAACCGAAATTGTCCCACTGGCACTGCTCGGCAAGCCCTCTGACGACTCGGCTGCTGCTGCTGCTGCTCAGCAACTCTCCGGTTCAAGTGGCAACCTGTTCCAGGATCAGATCTTTGGCAACAACACCAGTGGCTGGAACACGCCCGCGCGCAGCCCCAAGCTCAAGTTGGCTGACGACAACCAAACCCCGGTGGATCCCCGTGAGCGCATGGAATACTTTTCTTCGTCCAATGGCACTGAACAATCGGAATGGTACCGCCCCTTCACGAACAAGACCCGCGCTATCGTCTACGGTATGCAGCCCCGTGCTGTTCAGGGCATGCTCGACTTTGACTTCATGTGCAAGCGTCAGACACCTTCGGTGGCTGCTATGGTGTATCCTTTCGGTGGCTCACACGTTCAAAAGTTCTACTGGGGAACGAAGGAAACCCTCGTGCCTGTCTTCACTTCCCTCAAAGAAGCCGCTGAGAAGTTCCCTGAAGCCGACGTCGTTGTCAACTTTGCTTCATGCCGCTCTGTCTATGATTCGACCCGTGAAATCTTCACCTTCCCGCAATTCAAGACGGTGGCTATCATTGCCGAAGGTGTGCCTGAACGCCGCGCACGTCAATTACTGCACGAGGCCGAGCGACGCAAGGTGCTGGTCATTGGTCCTGCTACCGTCGGTGGTATCAAACCCGGCTGCTTCAAGATTGGTAACACGGGTGGTATGATGGACAACATCGTGGCCTCCAAGTTGTACCGTCCTGGTTCAGTTGGTTACGTGAGTAAGTCGGGTGGTATGTCGAACGAATTGAACAACATCATTTCGCGTACCACGGACGGTGTCTACGAGGGTGTGGCCATTGGTGGTGACCGTTACCCTGGTTCGACCTTCATCGACCATCTGCTCCGCTACGAGAACGACCCCAACTGCAAGATGCTCGTTTTGCTGGGCGAAGTCGGTGGTGTGGAAGAATACCGTGTGATTGAAGCTGTCAAGAATGGCATGATCAAGAAGCCTGTGGTTGCCTGGTGTATCGGTACCTGCGCCAAGATGTTCACTACGGATGTTCAGTTCGGCCACGCTGGTGCCCTCGCCAACTCTGATCTCGAAACCGCTGACGCCAAGAACAAAGCCATGCGCGCTGCTGGCATCATCGTCCCAGAGACCTTCGAAAAGATGCCGCTCGTCCTAGCTGAGACGTACAACAAGTTGGTCAAGGAAGGTGTCATTGTTCCTGCTCCCGAGCCAGAGATTCCAAAGATTCCCATTGACTACTCCTGGGCTCAAGAACTGGGTTTGGTCCGCAAACCTGCAAGCTTTGTCTCGACCATTGTCGATGACCGTGGACAGGAATTGTTGTACGCTGGTATGCGTATCACGGATGTGTTCAAGGAAGATATTGGTATCGGTGGTGTCTTGTCTCTCTTGTGGTTCAAGCGTCGCTTGCCTGACTATGCATGCAAGTTTATCGAAATGGTTCTTATGTTGACCGCTGACCACGGTCCAGCTGTGTCTGGTGTAAGTACTTTGGGGTTGAAAAAAGAAAGCGTCATGATACAGATGGGTAACTCGGGTGTTCTGATAGGCCATGAACACGATTATCACTACCCGTGCTGGCAAGGACTTGATTTCTTCTCTTGTGTCTGGTTTGTTAACCATTGGTGAGCGTTTCGGTGGTGCTCTGGACGGTGCCGCTTCCAACTTTACGCGCGCCTATGACAGCGGCATGACACCTCGTGAATTTGTCACCAGCATGCGCAAGGCTAATAAGCTCATTCCTGGTATTGGTCACAAGATCAAGTCGCGCACGAACCCTGATATGCGTGTTGAAATCGTCAAGTCGTACGTGAAGAAGCACTTCCCCAGCACTCCTATCCTTGACTATGCTTTGAAGGTGGAAGAAATCACGACCAGCAAGAAGGACAATTTGATTCTGAACGTCGATGGCTGTATTGCGGTATCCTTTGTTGACTTGCTTCGCGACTCGGGCGCATTTACTCGTGAGGAGGCTGAGGAATACATGCGCATTGGTACTCTGAATGGTCTCTTTGTCCTTGGTCGCTCGCTTGGTTTCATCGGTCACCACCTGGATCAGAAGCGCCTCAAGCAGGGTTTGTACAGACATCCTTGGGACGATATCTCATACCTCTTGCCTACGCTGGATCCCCAGACCCTGGATCCTCGTCGCGTCACCGCTCGTGTCAACGTTCAAGCCAAATAAGTTTCTTTTTTCCGCTTAATGTCATCATTTCTTCCACCTAATAGTCCATACTTTTGTATACAACCTTATGTACATAGCTATACGCTTATATCCATGCGCATTTATGATAATAAAGAAAAATTCGTTAGGAATTTGTTCAACTTTCATTCAGATGTATCTTTTTCCGAATCGATGCGACTTGTCCCAGTATGGAGCGTTTCAGAAACATTTGGCTGGTATTTGCTATTTCCTCGACGCTATTCAAAAGTTGATGACTTGTCAATGCTCGAGGATACTTGCTAGTTAGGATGAGTAGTAACTGCATGTGTCCCTTGTCCTTGGGATGCATCTGGACGCCCAAACGGAGCGCATCCACTAAGTCCCGCGTCGTTGATGCGTCCAAAGTCAACAAAGGTTGTGTGCTCAATACTTTGTCAAGAACCTGAATGACCGGCTCACGCCATGGTCTCAGGTCTTCTGATAAGAGCGACCTACCCTCCAACCTTTAGTGTCCATGCATATCACTCTCTGGTCTAAACTTTGATGATGGAACTCACCTGACGAGTAATAACCTTGTCTGTGGCAAGGATGCAAATGCCTGCGTGACAAGTTTGTTGACCACTTCAACCTGCGGCCGTCCTTTTTACTTGCTTTTTAGCGACAAACGAGAGGCAGCGAAAAGCGAGGCAGCTTACCGAGATCACCTTCCGTGGTGACAATCAAGGGATTCACTAATCCATCCAAGATGGGTTTGCTCAACACTTGACTCAGTTGTACGAGGCCGTTCATGAGTAGTCTCGGAAGCGACGATGTCAATTGAGCCACCTGTTTGTTCCATAGATGTCAACCATATATTTGGTCTGCCGGTTGGGTTTATCTTTACCCGAGGGTATAATGCAGATCGGATCAGGAGTGTTGCGCACGGCTGGGCCATGGTATCTGCTTCTTGTTGCAAGCAGCCACAAAGATCGGCTAAGGCTTCTTCGGACCATGTCGGGAAGGGCAATTGCTGGCAAATGAATTCTAACTATAGATGCAAATCAGTATGATACAGCAGGTTTCTGCTACAAAGGAACTATACCTGGGTTATCGGTAAGAGTACGAGTTGATGCAAGGCGTCTGTATGATTCGGTGCTTGGAGCGCTTGCATTAGTGGCGCTACTACCTGGGCCACATCTGTTTTCTCCTTCTTCTTGAGTCAACTCGGACTGGAGAGCACAAGTAAGATGACAAACCTTGTTCCTGCTGCTGTGCCTTATTCTCGTTCTCTGATGGTTCGGTCTTTAGCCGTTTCCTCTGTCGTAAACGTCGTCTGGGCCTTACATTCTCGGAAGCTGCTGCTACGTATATACTGACCAGTTAAGGAATGATTGTCTATCATACACAGGCAATGGAAAGAAAAGAGAAAATGCGAAAGGATATGATAATGGGCTCAAGCTTTTCTTCTTTGTAATTTGGCAAGGGCTTCCTTACTACGTGCAAAGTAAGAATCTGCAATCTATAGATCAAAGACATTGTTCACTCTATACCTGGGCCATTGACTGAGAACGATTGCAACAAGTCTGTAGAAAACTTGTAATCAGGATTTTCACAAAGCTGCCGCCGTAGCCTTTCTAATGCTTGTTCATTAAACTCTCTACACGACATTTACAGCAAGGAAGACTTTGACCATAATTGTAGCGCCGCTTGGTGTGTGTGCGTGAGCGTCTGTGTGCTTGTTGTGCTATTCAAGGAAGATATACAAAACTGTTATCGGGGGATATGTATAAGTTTACGGGGGAATGGGTGGACTGGCTCCAGAGAGCCATACCCATTGAGTTTTTCGTCTTTTTACACACTATACTGCTGAGGCCAATTCCACTAAAACGTATTATATGTGGACTTTTGCAGTTGACTAGGCTGAACACCTTCTTCTTCAGCTTGTAACAAAGCATCTTGTTCTTGTGCTTCTTCCCCTGTAATTTTACCATACCGTTAAACATTGCGTGATTTGGATTGAACCGAGAAAGACGGGCTCTTACCAGAATTGGATGACGAGGATGGTACAGCGCGCTGACCAGCATGCGGAATTACGAGGCAACGAATTCCCAAGAATCGGCAAAAACCGTTAATTACCATGGACGCCCAAATACCGTACATGACAACAGAGAATAGGAGGTACACGCACAGAATGAGGCGCTCTGCTTCTGGCGATATGATACGGCTAAATAGAATCGTGTTAATAGAGAAGAAAACAGGGTCTGCGCGGAAGCGAAGACACTTGCCGATCGATCACGGTGGGAGCAATGCCCACCAGGATAGCCATCAGCCAGAGGGCGCCAAGGATACCGTTGAACGACGGGAAGGGTGACTTTGTCAAATGCGCGAGGATAACGTTGGAAACCATCAAACCAAACATGGTGCCGACTGCCAGTGAAAATAGAATAAAATGTTGCTGTTCGAAAATGGTGGAATAAGGTGACCATAGCCAGAGGCATACAGCCAGGGTATATTGCGTAATCGGGTACAATGCGGTTGCAAAGATCGACAGACGCCGTTTAATAGGTTCGGAACGGGATGCTTGGTAAATAGAGTAGATGCTGTGACACCACGTTTAGACATCTGTGCACAAACGATGACGACACGACTTACCACATAGGACAGTGTGTAACAATAAAGAAAAACACAAAACCATAAACAAACAATTTCGCAAACGTGATATTGCCTGGTAAAAACAATGTCAGCCACGACATAACCGGGACATCCTTTATCTCAGTATGCCAAGATCCAGCGCCTGGATATTATTATGGTATAAGGTAAGCCTGATATCTAAAGAACTTGATCCTTTTTCGTTTGGTTTACCGAAAAATCCCGACCACAGGAACGCCAAGCAGGACAAGATGATGCCTTCGGTCGGGCCATTCACAATTCCCAGGTTCAAAACACCAGTGTAATACTCTTCGACCGTAGACAAATAGAAGCCAATGACGGTCACCAGAAATATCAGAGCCGTATCACTGCTGTGACCAAGTCCGAGAGCAGCCGCCTGCAGCAATACGACAAACGTGCAGTTGAGCGCGTCACAGCCGTGGTCGAAAAGCTCTCCAAGGGGAGATGATGTACCCGTCCGTCGTGCCTGCTTCCCGTCAACGTTATCCAATGTCGAATAAAGCCATAGACCGGCTGCAAAAGAAAAGTAAATCCATCTCGGGGTATCATCCGCGTATAAGAGATCGGGCACATAGACTAGTATAATGGCGATGTTGATCATCATGAGCACAAGACCAGTCAGAGTAATCAAATTGGGTCTATAATGTCAATCAGATGACGCTCCACTCTACTTTCGACCAGAGAACTTACGCCACCCATGTTGGCACCAACGTAACAGCCCAGTTCCAATAGTGACGAAGGATATACTTTGTTACCAGTGACTTGTCCGTTGCAGCATATTTGTAATAGCGCAAGTTCTCTAGCTGTTCCTGAGACGGGAAGTCTGGGTCGACCCAGTTCCTGAATTTCCAAATGGCCATTAGAGAATCAGGAGGAAACGAAAAGAAGAAAGACGTGAAAATGGGGTTTTGACAGATTTAAGGTTTGGGCAAAAAAATAAGTCTGTTTCTCAGGGCGGGCACTTGCAGAACGCAGGCACTCCGCTCATAGGGACGTTTCACAATGTTTGAGGTTTCCTTTTGTTCTCTTACAGAGCCTTCTTTATTGATGCCTCACATTTTTGCATAGACTAGGGCGCCTCCATCCACAGTAATGGTCGCACCGTTGGTATATTGCCCTGCACGAGAAGAAAGATATATGCAGGTACCTGCAATATCCTCCGGCGATCCGATGCGACCTACTGGCGTCTTGGCTTTGATCTGGTCGCCGCACTTTTCAAGAGTGGCACGCATCATCTTGGACTGAAAGGCTCCCGGAGCTACCGTACTGAACAGTACATGTCGGTGACCGAGTTTGCCTGCCATGTGACGCGTCAAATGGTGAAGACCAGCTTTGGCTGAAGTATAAGCAAACGTTTCTTGAGGTGCGGCCTATATTAAATGTCCGTCTGAGTCACGGATCATTCTCCTTCCTTGTCCTTTCACTTGCCCTCAATCCATCGATAGATCCAATGTTGATTACAAACGAAGGTTTATCTTGGGTTGCTTTAGCTGTCAATAACGGGAAGCAGCTAATGAAAATTCCATTAGCAATAAAGTAAATGTATAAGGGACTACCGCCACTCACGCTTGGGTTAACGAAAAGACTCGCTTCAGGTTAAGATTGATGACTTTCTCGAAAGCTGCATCGGGATAAGTGTCAAAACTTTCTGCCCAA